>PVIW01003185.1:166857-179628 GCA_004026585.1 Noctilio leporinus | reverse complement strand
AAGGAGGTAAAAGACCTGTACTCAGAAAACTACAGAACAATGAAGAAAGAAATCAAGGAAGATACAAATAAATGGAAGCATATACCATGTTCATGGATGGGAAGAATTAACATCATTAAAATGTCCATACTATCCAAAGCAATCTACATATTCAATGCAATCCCAATTAAAATACCAATGACAGACTTCACAGAAATAGAAAAAATACTTCAAAAATTTATATGGAGCCAAAAACACCCACGAATAGCCACAGCAATCTTGAGAAAGAAGAACAAGGTAGGAGGAATCACAATACCGGACTTCAAATACTACAAGGCTACTGTCATCAAAACAGCATGGTACTGGCATAAGAATAGACATATAGATCAATGGAACAGAATAGAGAGCCCAGAAATAAACCCAGGACTCTATGGTCAATTAATATTCAACGAAGGGGGAAGGAACATAAAATGGAGTAAAAACAGTCTCTTCAACAAGTGGTGTTGGGAGAACTGGACAGCAGCATGCAAAAAAATAAAATGAGACCATCAATTTACACCATACACCAGCATAAACTCAAGATGGACAAAGATTTAAACATTTTCCTTATTTGTAAATAATGAATTGGGTTGTTTGTTTTTTGTTTCTTTTGATGAAAGAATTATGCCTTTTAGGCCCTGGCTGGTGGCTCAGTGGATAGGCACTGGCCTGTGAACCCAAAGATGACTGGTTTGATTCCCAGCCAGGGCACATAACCAGGTTGCAAGCCAGGTCTCCAGCCAGGTCCATAGCTGGAGGCAGGTGAAAGGCAACTTATACATTAATGTTTGTCTCCCTCTATGCCTCTCTCCCATCCCCTCTCTCTGAAAATAATAAAATGAAATATAAACTATGCCTTTTAATCCTCATACTAGCTCTATGAGTTGGGTATTCTTATTATCTCTCATTTCACACATAAAGTTTTCAAGGCTCACAGAGGTTTAGTAGCTTATCTAAGGTCACAGAAAGCTAGTAAAAGGTAAAGCCATGTTTCAAATTCAGATCTGTGAGAATCATCTTAATTCTTTTCTCTTATGTTCTAGTGGCTTGATATGGATACTATGTAAAGTTCTTAGTCTCTTTAGAGGGAATAATTGTTCCCTATCATTAGCTTCCACTGATTGTTCTCATGAGAAGCATTTTACATAATGAATATGACATCTGGTCCTAAGTCTAGGGGTTGATACCATGATTTGATAGGTCCATTACACTAATTTATTGTTCTCTCTGGAAGTTAATGTCATTTATATGAGGCAAAGCATAGGGAATCTGAAGATTCCCTTTAATATCAGTTCCACCACTCATTGCTCTGGTACTCTATCCAGGGGCAAGGAAGAAGGCTTCTATTATACAAAGATCACTGATGAAATCTTTCCTAATGTCCCATTATCTTCATAGGTTTCAGTCTCCTCCACTCCAAAGGAGAAAAATTTTGTTTTAATGTATTTTCATTAAGTTGTACCAAATGCTATATAAGCTTAAGAGATAGCAAGATAAATATGGTAATGCCTTTTTTCCCTGAAAAGTTGTGCACAGTCCATTAGAATAAACAAACAATAAAATAAATAATTAAAATCAATGTGACATGGTCTGTAAAAGACACATTTTTAGCAGAATTGAGAAGAAATAATGAATAATTTTGTAAGGAAGAAATCAGAGAAGGCTTCAAATAGAAGGTGATATTTAATACAAATAAATGATACTAATGATTGATAATGAAATAAAAACATTTTGAGTATTTATTATGTATTAAACTTCCTGATAAATGCTTTATATGTATTATTTTCTTTAATCCTGCCAGCAAAATTATAAGCTAATTACTATACACTCAAACAATATTCATTTTGTCCTTTCACACATTCAAGAAAGGACAAAATTGAGATCCCGTCTTATAATTCCTCATTTACTAATGAAGAACTATTGTTTCAGGAACTGTTCTAGATTGTTGGTCTTCAGCTAGGGTTGATTTTGTCCCACAAAGGACGTTTGGCAAAGTCTTGAGACGTTTGAGGTTCTATCTGAACTGGGGGTTTATTACTGGCATCTAGTGGGTAAAGCCCAGGAAGAACCACTAAATATCCCACAATGCATAGGACAGCTATCCACAGTAAACAATTATCTGGCCCCAAATGTCAATGGTTGGTTAGCGAATCCTACTGACACTGAAAAATCATATTTTAAACATTTAGGGTATAGCAGGGAGACAACAATGCTGAGATAATCATCTACACTCTTTTAGGTAGAGAAAAGATAAACAAAATTAATAAAATTATATATAATATAATGCTCTGGCAAGTGCGATGAAGAAAAATAAAGCAAAGCATGAAAATGTGCAAAATTATCTGCTAATTTAGAAAGGGTGATAAGGAAATGCTTATTTTTTGATGAGTGAGAACTCCAACCATCATTCTCATCAGATCTGCGGTAAATAGATAAATAAAATTGAAAGAAAGAGAAAATGCTTATTTTCGGAAGTGACATGAAGAGAGTGAAATGCAGAGAAAAGCCATGTGGAGATGTGTAGAAAACAGAAAGTATAAAAGACCTTCAGGTAAAAGCATGGTTGGCATGTTCAACAAACAACAAGTAGGCCAATGCGTCTACAAAGGGTAGACAGTGCAGAAGATTTGGGGAGATTATGGCAAGGAAGTTGTGGGGGACTGGATCATCTAAGACTTCATAGTCCATGATAAGGACATTGGATTTTATAGTAAGTATGATAGAAGGTCATTGGGGAATTTTAGCTGGAAAAGAACATAATGAGATTTATATGAGGTCTGTCCCAAAAGTATCAGCTGTGCAAACTGTTTTAATTATATTGATACTGTTTTGATTCTTTCAGGACAGGTCTGGTATTTTAAGTGTAACATTGTGCTTGCATGGGGAGAATAGACCATTTGAGAGATTCCTCTTTCCATTAGTATGTCTGGCTAAGAATCCAGACCAATGTCATGTTAAAAAGAAGTATAACTGCTGAATTACAAACAATCTTTTGAAACACACTGGAAATCTGGATAAAGAGTACAAATTTATCAAGCCAAACTACAAATGAAGACAGAATTTCAAAAAGTAATAGAATTGTTTCTATTGCCAAACCAGTAGAAATTATCTGTATTGTACGATCTCAGGGGCTGTGGGGAACGGAAGCCAATGTCTAGGACCTTTACAAAATAGGGAGTTGAATAGGAGACCCCACTTCCATAAATCTTAGACCTTGTAATCTCACAGCTTCAGTGTAGAGGTGAACTAGAGGTAAACCTGACTCTGCTCCACACTTATTACTACTGAATAGTATGAAAAATTGCCTTAGAAGTGTGCAGAGATGAAGTGGTGAGACACATAGATTCCGCAACCGAAAGCTAGCTCTAATCGGAATTAGAAACCCAAATTCACATTGCCTGAATAGCTTCTGAAAATTTTAAGTCAAAAAATGAGTTTAAAGGAGCCCTTGACTGGTAATGGCCCCAGACACCTGACAAGCAAAAATAAAAAACTCTTTTTGAGAAATTGAGTGTCAAAGAATATCAAATGTTAATTTCCTGAGGAAAATTAAGTCTCACTATAAAAAAATAATTCAACAACCATGGCATATAAAACAAAAGTAACTAGCACTCTACAGGCCTTATATTGTCATGAGGGAGAGAAATATATTGATTATCTTTGGATTTAAAAAAATGAAGCATCCATGTTGTAATATATAGGACAGTCGACAGTCACTAAAACAGAAAAATTGTATACCCACAAAATTAGTATAAAAATGAAACATTAAAATACCTAATTCACCTGGCTGGTATGGCTTAGTGAATTAAGCACTGGCCTTCAAACCCAAGGGCACTGGTTTGATTCCCAGTCAGGACACATAGTCAGGTTGCAAGCCAGGTCTCCAGCCAGGTCCCTAGCTGGAGGCAGGTGAAAAGCAACCATACATTGATGTTTCTCTCCCTTTCTTCCTCTCTCCCTTCCCCTTGCTCTAAAAATAATAAATAAAATATTTTTTTAAATACCTGATTCAAGAGAAATCATAGTAAGATGGCAAGTTATGAATGACATTAATTATGACATTAATTTTATTTTTAAAGATTTTATTTAATTATTTTTAGAAAGAGGGGAAGAGAGAGAGGCAGAGAGGGAAAGAGATGTCAATGTATAGTTGCTTTTCACCTGCCTCCAGCCACAGACCTGACTGGAGACCTGGTTTGCCACCTTGTTATGTGCCCTGGCTGGGGAATTGAACCTGTGAACTTTGGGTTCGCAGACCGGCACCTTATCCACTGTGCTACCAGCCAGGGCATGACATTAATTTTAAATTAACAATAATCTGTTAAAAGGCAAGTATTTTCAGACAGGATTAAAAACTCCAAGTATGTTCTTCAAAGAGATATCTACAGCATAAATGCTGAAAGCAAAATGATGAAAAGCATGCAGAAAATAAATTCTAACCAAAAGAAAAAAATTAGAGCTATATTATATAAACCATAATAGGTTATAAGGCAAAAATTATCACTTGAGTAATAAAGCAGCTCTATGTAAGCTCCTTTAGGACAGGGTTTTCTTTCCTGTTTAGTCACTGAACCTAGAACAGTGCCTGGTATATAGTAAATCCTCACTAAATATTATGTAGATGTTAAACAAATGAATGAATAAACTTCATAATGATAAAAGATTTAATTCACCAGAAAGATATGACCATTTTAAATGCATATGCATCTAATAACATACCAAATATGAAAAACAAAATTTGACAGATTATAGGGAGGAAAATATATCACAATTAAAATGAGAGATTTTAGTATACCTCTCTAGATAATTGACAGAGATGTCAGCCACAAAAATATCAGTAAGATATTTCATTCTTTAGGATAGACAATAGGCAAGAATATAAAAAGGGAGAGCAGTTAAGATGCTTTTACAAAAATTCAGTTGAAAGATTGTGCTGTCTTGGACTTAGTAGTAAGACTAGAGATGGTAAGATATGTTGAAATTCTAGATACATTCTGAAGGTGCAGAAAACATGATTTGCTTAAGGATTGCATGGATACCTGAGAGAAATAAAGAAGTTAAGTATAACTTGCAGGAATTTTGACCTGCCCAATCAAATGAATGATATTTAATTTACTGAAATTAGGTAAATGGAGAATTAGAGGATTTGCACAAAAAGATGACTATAGTTGGCAGATCAAGATAGCAGCTTTAGACATATTAAGATGGAGCACAAAGTTGGAGATAAAAACCTGAAATTCATAGAAGATGTTGAGAATTAAATATAAATGTTGAATTCATCAGCACATAGATAGGTGGCATTAGAAGCCATAATACAGAATAAGATTAAGGTGAGAGTAGAGAAGAGAGCAAGGATTGAGGCCTGATGCACTCTAACACTTAGTGTCTGAGGAAAATGAGGGTGGAAGGCAGCAAATAAAGAAGGAACAGTCACAAAGGTAGAAAGGAAACCAGGACAGTGACATATTCTGGATCAAGTGAAAAAAATGCATCAAAATGTTACCAATTATATCAAATAGTGCTCAGAGGAGGAATAAGATGAGAACTGAAAATTAATCATATGGTTAAGTAAGATGAAGGTAATTGGCAGCTTTGACAAGTAGTGGTGATAATATCCTGATTGAACCACTTTAGTTTCAAGATCTAAAGCAAAGAGAACAAGTGGAGATGATATGTATAGTTTTTCAGACTTTTCTTCCCAGAGGGAAACAATAAGGCTGAGAAAAGGCATAGTAAATTCAGAATATTTTTCCTGTCTTAAAATGGAAAAAAAAAAAAAAACCAGCATATTTGTATGACAATTGGAATGATGAAATCAAGAGCAAAAACAATTACGAAAGGAAGAAAGAGGAGGATTGCATGAGTGAATTCCCTGAGTATGGTGAAGGAGCATGGGAGCATGGAATCTAACATCTTTGATAGATGCTCGTACAGTTCACATACTCTAACCAGGAGAGGAGGTAGAGTGTATTGGTACAAACACATGTAGGTTAGTAGTTATGGTGGTAAGAGCAGATGAAAGGTCTCTTCTGATGGCATCTATTTTTCTCACTGAAATAAGAAACAAAGTTACAGGGAGGGAGTACATCGGGATATATGAGCAGGGCTCTCAGAAGATTTACCAGTAAGAAAACGAGGAAGGCAGGTAAAGGCAACACTTGCAAACTAGGCTCTGCCAATCCAGTTTAAATGTCTAGTGTTAAACAGCCATGGTTGTCAAAATTAGGGCAAGGGGGCTGGGATTTCATATCCGTGTATCAGTCAGCTTTTGGCCATGTATCGCCCCCTGGAAGGGGGATAATCCTGGGGAAGCCCGTTTCTTGTAGCCAGCATTAATCACTACTGTCTACTTCTGGCACCTGTATGATGGTTCCTTTCTTTGTTGCTCTCTAGGCCTGAATAGCCTATTGGGACCAGATGTCCACCAAAGCTTAAAACTCAATGGGACTCATACTGTGTACCAGTTGGAAGTGTACCCTCTGAAAATCAAAGCTTCTAAACCTGCAGGGCCTAAAGTTAAAGGCATCTGGCCAACCAGCCAGGCCATTTCACATTCCTCAGGAGTTCAAGTATATACAGGCAACTTCCCTTTTCACACAAACTGCATGAGCAGATGCAAAACTCAAAACTGTCCATTGGGAGTATTGTTCTTTGTAGTTGTCTTTCAAAGTCATCTCTGAGTAGTTTGCAGTACAGCAGAAGTCCTTATTATTTTGGCTTTATCCACATACTGCTTGTAATAGTTTGTTAGAGTTGCCATAACAAAGTATCACAGACTGGGTGGCTTAGATAACAGAAATTTATTTCCTCACTGTTCTGAAGTCCAGAAGTCTAAAATCAAGGTGTTGGCAAGGTTGATGTCTTCTGAGGCTTTTCTGCTTGGTTTGTAAATAGTGTTTTCCCTATCTTCACATGACCTTCCAACTGTATGTATCTACATCCTAGCTTGCTTGTAAAGGACATCAGTCATATTGGATGAGAGCCCAACCTAATGATCTCATTATGACTGAATTATCTCTTTAAAAACTCTATCTCCAAATATACTCACATTTTGAGGTACTGGGAGTTAGGGTCCCCCAAAATTCAACATATAAAATATTAGGGCAACACAATTTAGCCCAAAACAAAACACTGGATGACCAGTAAACCAAGCTAATTGCTCTTTTTTTAAATCTCTGTCAGCTCATTGTGAAGGAACTTCCATGTGACTGATTGAAGGGGAGGTGCTATTGCAACACTGAAGGGTGGCATGAGGACTTGGGCCACCTCCTTGTGCAGCTTACTATTGCATTCTGAACCTGTTCAGTTCTGCTCTTGAATGCATTACTTCCATTTTACAGTGGATTCCCACTGGCTCTGTCTGTCCATATGGGCTGGGAGTCTAGCAGAATCCAGTTCATAATGGGCAGCTCTGGCTTTAGGATCACTTGACATTCAATGATTAGATATTCTGACCCCATCACCCAGTAAATTAGCACAGCAAGAACTGATTTTCAAATGGTTTTTACTTCTCTACTGCAAAGGGCATAACCTTAAGATTGGGATCCGAGTAGGGGAGTCACAGTATTCACTACACAAGCTAACTTTGAGTTGGAGGATAATGCTAATTGGAGATAATGTTCACAACTCTTGCCATGACATTTGAGACCTTTCAAATCTCCAATGTGTCCTATTAAGGATTTCTTGCAACTCTAAAATCATCTGACAAATTCTATTTCACTAACCTTCTAATCTGTGATCAATCCAAATAGGAGTATTTGCTGTTCAATTATCTTGGCTCCTACTTCTGCCTTCCTTTCACTGTTCCTCCTGTTTTTAATCATTTGTCCTCTTGCCTTCTCTCAATGTTTAATTATTGACCCCTCAAATGCTAGCATTAATATTCCCTAAAACCTTTCCTATTTACTCCAGTCTGTCTTCCCTGAATTCTAATGGCACTTCATCTTACATGTTCCTTGTTTTGTAGTTATTTGTACATGTATACATGACATGTACTAGATCTAAGTCTGACGATGCCAAAAATTAGTGAGTATACAGACACAAGCAATTTATACTAAGCATGCAGCAATATTTGAGTCCTCTTCATTGTTAGGGGAAATAGTTGGGAGAACAAAGCTACAGGGAATATGAATGGATCAATAAAGATAGTAAAGCTTGAAACATAAATGTAAAGGAACAAGATGTGTTAAATAGGATCCTCAAGAGACTCCTTCCTTTCTTGTTGTATATTGCCCAGCTTAGTTCTTTATCTCGCATTTGAAAGTATGAATGACAACAAAAGTTTCTCTCACATAGGTCATTGGGAACATATTAAGTATACTATCAATTAGACTTTATAGAGTAATAAACTAAGGCATCAAGTGGTGACAGATTCTCCAGATCACCTGTTAAGTCATCATTATGCCTTAAGGTTCTCATCCTGTGACACATTAGGCACACTCTAATGCAAAATCAAAGTAAAAATTCCGACACCATCAATAAAGATGTTCAACTTTGTAGAAGAGAGAGATGAGGGGGAGCACTTTACTTATCAGGTAAGGGTCACATAAAGGTGGTTTCTTGCAGGTTCCACAACCTGACTGCTACAATATTTTTAAAAAGTAAAAGATCTTCCAGACAAAGAACCAATAAGGATATTTGTGTCACTGAATGACATTCTTGAGCAAATGGACTTAATTGATATATACAGAACGTTTCATCCTAAAGAAGCAAAATATGCACATTGAATATTTTCTTTTAAATGCACATGGAATATTTTCAAAGATAGACCACATGGTAGGACACAAAACAAGCCTCAAAAAATTCAACAAAATTAAAATCATATCAAGCATGTGCTCAGATCACAATGGATTGAAACAAGAAACCAACCTCAAGAGAAACCTCAAAAACATTCAAATTCATTGAGACTGAATAACATGTTATTAATTAATGAATGGATCAACAGTGAGATCAAGGAAGAAATCAAACAGCATTGGAAAACAAATGAAAATGAACACATAACAACCCAAAAACTATGGGACACCCAGAGGCAGTCCTTAGAGGGAAGTCCATAGCAATATAGGCCTACCTATAAAGGATAGGAAAATTTCAAATACACAACCTAACCCAATATCTAGAAAAACTAGAGGAGCAACAACAAACAAATCCCAGAACAAGTGGAAGGAAGGAAATAAGATCAGAGCAAAATTAAATGACATAGATACTAAAAGAACAAATCAAAAGATCAATAAATCCAGGAGCTGGTTCTTTGAAAAGATAAACAAAATTGGCAAATCCTTTAAACCAGAGTCATCAAGAAAAAATGAGCGAGAAACCAAATAAATACCAAGGTCTGCCCTGAAAGTATCGGCCATGCAAACTGTTTTAATTGTACTAACATTGGCTCGATGCTTTGGGGACAGACCTTTCTAAAATCAGAAATGAAAGAGAAGTTACAACTGACAGCACAGAAATACAAAGGACAGTAAGAAAATACTATGAAAAACTATATGACAAGAAATTAGACAACATGGGAGAAATGGATAAATTTCTGGAAACATACAATCTACCAAAACAAAATAAAAAATAAACAGAAAACCTGAATAGACTGATAATAACTAGTGAAACTGAAGCAGTAATCAAAAGACTCTTGGCACACAAAAGCCTTGGACTGGATAGCTACACAGGTTAATATTACCAAACACTTAAGGAAGAACTAACACCTATCCTTTTCAAACTATTTCAGAAACTTCAAGAAGAGGTAAAACTCCCAAACTCTTTTTACAAGGCCATTGTCATCCTAATTCTATATCCAGGCCAAGACACAACAAAGAAAAAAACTACAGACCCTATATCTGGTGAACATACATACATGCTAAAATCCTCAACAAAGTATTGGCAATCTGGATCCAGCAATACATTAAAATGATCATACACCATGATCAAGTGGGATTCATCCTAGGGATGCAAGGATGATATAATATATGAAAATCAATAAACATAACACACCACATAAACAAAATGAAGTACAAAAATCACATAATCATATCAATAGACACTAAAAAGCATTTGATGAGATGCAGCACCCATTTATGATAAAGACACTTGGTAAAATAGGAATAGAGGAAGCATACCTCAACATAACAACAGTGATATACACTAAACCTACAGCTAACATTATAATCAACAAGCAGAAAGTTAAAGCTTTCCCCTTAAGATCAGAAACAAGAAAAGAGTGTCTACTTTCACCACTTGTATTCAACATAGTACGAGAAATTCTAGGCAGAGTAAGTCAGACAAGGAAAAGAAATAAAAGCCATCCAAATTGGAAAGGAGGAAGTAAATCTGTCATTATTCACAGATGACATGATAGTGTACATAGAAGACCTGGTAGTCTCCACCAAAAAACTATTCAACCTAATAAGTGAATGTGGCAAAATAGCAAAATACAAAGTCCATATTCAGAAATCGATGGCATTTTTGTACAGTACCAATGATATATGAGAAAGAGAAACTCAGAAAAAATCCCATTAACAGGGAAAATAAAGTACCTAGGAATAAATTTAATCAAGGATGTACAAGATTTGTACTCAGAAAACTACAGAACACTGAAAAAAGAAATTAAGGAAGATACAAATAAATGGAAGCATATACCCTGTTCATGGATTGGAAGAATTAACATCAGTAAAATGCCCATACTACCCAAAGCAATTTATACATTCAATACAATTTCTATTGAAATACAAATGGCATATTTCATAGGTCTAGCAAAAATATTTCAAAACTTTATATGGAACCAAAAAAGACTCTGAATAGCATGAGCAATCTTGAGAAAGAAGAACAAAGTAGGGGCAATAACAATATCCAATAGTAGACTATACTATAAGGCCACTATAATCTAAATAGTCTGGTACTGGCATAAGAACAGACATATAGATCAAGGGAACAGAATAGAGAGCCCAGAAATAAACCCAAGTCTCTATAGTCAATTAGTATTCAACAAAGGACACATGAACATATAATAGGGTAAAATAGCCTCTTCAATAAATGGTGTTGGAAGAACTGGATTTGTACACGCAAAGAAATTAAACTAGACCATCAATATACACCATACACCAGAACAAACTCAAATTGGATAAAAGACTTAAATATAAGTCCTAACACCATAAAAGTCCTAGAAGAAAACATAGGTAGTACAATTTCAGATATCCCATGTAGCAACAGTTTTGTCCATTTATCACCTAGGGCGAAGGTAGTAAAGGAAAAAATAAATGGTGCTACATCACATTCAAAAGTTTCTGCATGGCTAAAGAAATCATCATCAAAATGAAAAGGGAACTAACTCTATGGGAGAACATATTTGCCAATAATACACCAGACAAGGTTTGATCTCCAAAATATATAAAGAACACATATGCTTCAACACCAGGGAAGCAAACAATCCAGTTAAAAAATAGGCAAAGGACCTGAACAGACACTTCACCAAGGAGGACATACAAAGGACCCATAGGCATATGAAAAGATGCTCAACATCACTAGCCATGAAAGAGATACAAATTAAAACCACAATGAAATACCACCTCATACCTGTCAGAATCGCTATCATTAATAAATCAACAAACAACAAGTGCTGGCAAGGATATGGAGAAAAGGGAACCCTAGTGCACTGTTGGTAGAAATGCAGACTGATGCAACTACTGTGGAAAACAATATGGAATTGCTTCAAAAAAACTTCAAATGGAACTGCCTTTTGACCCAGTGATTCCGTTGCTGGGAATATGCCCTAAGAATCATGAAGCACCAATTCAAAAGAATGTATGCACCCCTCTGTTCACAGCAGCATTATTTACAATAACCAAGTGCTGGAAACAGCCTAAGTTCTCATCAGTAAATGAGTGGAACAAAAAACTGTCATACATTTACACAATGGAATACTAAGCAGCAGAAAGAAGGAAGAAAGAAGGAAGAAAGAAGGAACTCCTACCTTTTGCAACAGTATGGATTGAACTGGAAACTATTATGGTAACTGAAATAAATCAATATGTGAAAGATAAATACCATATGACCTCACTTATAAGAGGAACTTAATGAACACAATAAAGAACAAAACAGAATTATCACAGGCACAGAAACATGGAACAGACTAACAGTGACCAGAGTCAGTGACCAGGGGGATAATGGTGGAAAGAAGGGGAAGGGACTAGTCAAAAAACATGTATGAATGACCCATGGTAACTGACAATTGTGTAGGAAATTACTTTAGGAGCAAGGGGTGGGATGGGTGAAGGAGGGCAAAGGTGGAAAATTAGGACAACTGTAATAATATAACAATTAAAAATGATTTTAAGCTTTCCCCCTAAGATCAGGAACGAGACAAGGCTGTCCACTTTCTCCACTTCTATTGTGAACTCAACATTGTCTTGGAAGTTCTAGCAATAGCCATCAAAGAAGAAAAAGGAATCAAAGGTATCCAAATTGGAAAGGAGGAAGTCAAACTGTCATTATTTGCAGATGATATGATAGTGTACATACAAAACCCGATGGGCTCCACCAAAAACTTACTCAACCTAATAAGAAAATTTAGCAAAATAGCTGGGTATAAAGTCAATATCCAGAAATCAAAAGCATTTTTGTATACCAATAATGAAACAACAGAAATAGAAGCAAAAAAACAAATCCCATTTACCATAGCAACAAGAAAAATAAAGTACCTAGGAATCAACTTAACTAAGGAGGTAAAAGACCTGTACTCAGAAAACTACAGAACAATGAAGA
>PVIW01003185.1:0-166757 GCA_004026585.1 Noctilio leporinus | reverse complement strand
AACAAATAAATGGAAGCATATACCATGTTCATGAATGGGAAGAATTAACATCATTAAAATGTCCATACTACCCAAAGCAATCTACATATTCAATGCAATCCCAATTAAAATACCAATGACAGACTTCACAGAAATAGAAAAAATACTTCAAAAATTTATATGGAGCCCAAAACGCCCACCAATAGCCACTGCAATCTTGAGAAAGAAGAACAAGGTAGGAGGAATCACAATACCAGACTTCAAACAATACTACAAGGCTACTGTCATCAAAACAGCCTGGTACTGGCATAAGAATAGACATATAGATCAATGGAACAGAATAGAGAGCCCAGAAATTAACCCACGACTCTATGGTCAACTAATATTTGACAAAGGGGGAAGGAACATCAAATTAAGTGAAAACAGTCTCTTCAACAAATGGTGTTGGGAGAACTGGACAGCAACATGCAAAAAGATAAAACTAGACCACCAACTTTCACCATACACCAAAATAAACTCAAGATGGATAAAGGATTTAAACATAAGCAGTGCCACCAGAAAGGTCCTGGAGAAAAATATAGGCAGTAAACTTTTGGATATCCTAAGCAGAAATATGTTTACTGATACTTCACCCAGGGCAAAGAAAATCAAAGAATGAATCAACAAATGGGACTATATCAAATTGAAAAGTTTCTGTTCAGCTAAAGAAAATATCAGCAAAATTCAAAGGGAGCCAACTGTATGGGAAAACATAATTGCCAATGATATCTCAGACAAAGGTCTGAATTCCAAAATATATAAAGAACTAATGCGACTCAACACCAGGGAGACAGACAGCCCAATTAAAAAATGGGCAAAGGACCTGAACAGACAACTCACTGAGGAAGATATAGAAAGGGCCCAGAGGCATATGAAAGAATGCTCAACATCACTAGTCATCAGAGAGATGCAAATTAAAACCACAATAAGATACCTCCTCACACCTGTCAGAATGACAATCATCAGCAAATCAACAAACAACAAGTGTTGGCGAGGATGCGGGGCAAAGGGAACCCTCATACGTTGTTGGTGGGAATGTAGGCTGGTGCAACCACTGTGGAAAACAGTACGGGGTTTCCTTAAAAAACTAAAAATGGAACTGCCTTTTGATCAGCGATTCCACTACTTGGACTATACCCAAAGAATCCTGAAACACCAATTCATAAGAACCTATGTACACCTATGTTCATAGCAACACTATTTACAATAGCCAAGTGCTGGAAACAGCCTAAGCGTCCATCAGTGGATGATTGGATCAAAAAATTTGGTACATTTACACAATGGAATTCTATATAGCAGAAAGAAAGAAGGAACTTGTATCCTTTGCAACAACATGGATGGAACTGGAGAGTATTATGCTTAGTGAAATAAGCCAGTCAGTGAAGGATAAATATCATATGATCTCACCCATTAGGGGACAATAATGAGCAAAACTAACAACAAGCAAAACAGAACCAAGTGTATGAATACAAGGAATAGGCCTTCAGTGTTCAGGGGGAAAGTGGATGGGGGGAGGGGGGAGGCAGAGGCAAGAAAGGGGAGCAGCTTAGACAAGAACCTAGTATAAAGGAACCATGGACATGGACAACAGGTGGGATTGACTTTGGGGGGAATGGGTGGGTGGGGAGGGGGACAGAGGGGAGCAAAAAGGGGATGGATGTAATACAACAACAATAAAAATAATGATTTTAAAAAGAACAATCACTTAAAAAAATTTAAAAGCCCTGGCAGGTCCTGGCTGGTGTGGCTCAGTGGATTGGTGCTGGCTTGAGAACCCAAAGGTCTCTGGTTCGATTCTCAGTCAGGATACATAACCAGATTACAAACCAGGTCTCCCGCTAGGTCCCCAGCTGGAGGCATGAGAAAGGTAACCATACATTGATGCTTCTCTCCCTTTCTTCCTCCCTCCCTGTTCTTTTCTCTGAAAAATAATAAAATATATTTTTTATATTCAACTTTATTTATTTACTCATTATTTCTAGAGAGAGGGCAAAGGAGGGAGGCAGAGAAGGAGAGAGACATCAATGTACAGTTTCCTTTCACCTGCCTCCAGCTATGGACCTGGCTGGAGACCTGGCTTGCAACCTAGTTATGTGCCCTGACTGGCGAATTGAACCAGTGATATTTGGGTTCGTAGGCCAGCGCCTTATTCACTGTGCCACCAGCCAGGGCAATAAATAAAATCTTTAAAAAAGAAAAAAAGCCCTGGCTGGTATGGCCTAGTGGACTGAGCACTGGCTTGCAAACCAAAGGGTCACCGGTTCAATTCCTAGTCAGGGCACATGCCTGGGTTGCAGGCCATGTCTCCAGCCAGGTCTCTAACTGGGGATGCTGAAGAGGCAACCACACATTGATCTTTTCCTCTCTTTCTCCCTCCCTTTTCCTCTAAAAATAATAAATACATAAAATCTTTAAAAACAATGAGAGAGAATAATCAGTCTCAGGGGGCAGGCACATACATGCAAACTAAACTCATGTTGATTAAACTTCTGTGCCACTTTAGAAATGGGATTCTAATTGACTAGTAGACTAGCAATATGGAGTCACATAATAGAATCACAGCATGTGTAAACTGAAATTTATTTAATCACAATACTTAAATGCTCTAATTCTATAAAGGAAAAAAACTGAGACAAGGAAAGGGGTTGTGATTTGTGCAAGGTTAGAGAGCTAGTTTGTGACAGAACTAGAGACAGAAGTCAAAAGTCCTGATTTATAAAGCAGGGAAATAGCAGTACAATCACAAGTCAATCATCAATTCAACCCCGATTTATGGAGAACCTAACAGGGGTCAAATACAATAGGTCACAAGCAGGAAAAGGAAATACTGGGGACTGAGTGCAGCACATTGACATTGTCATTTTCCTAATGAGGGACCAGCAGCTGACTAGCTTTTCTGGGTAGCCATGTCCGACTTGAAATCTTCTCCAACAGGGATAATAATAGCAAAAGCTTCTTAACTTATCTTTTAAATCATTTAAAACCCTCTCTTCTCTATACAACTGCTAATAGAAGTGTACTATAAGCTAAATATATAATTTAATATTTTCAAAAAGCCACTATAAAACATAAAGAGAAAACTATGGAATTAATTTTAGTAATATGTTTGATTTAATTCAAAACATATAAATATTATTATTTCAACATATAATTGACATAAACATTTAATGATACATTATACATTATTTGTACTAAGCCTTCAAAATCCAGTGTGTGCCCTGGCTGTTGGCACAGTGAATAAGGCGCTGGCCTGCAAACCCAAAGGTCGCTGGATCAATTCCCCAGCCAGGGCACATAACCAAGTTGCAAGCCAGGTCTCCAGCCAGGTCCCGTGGCTGGAGGCAGGTGAAAGGCAACCCTACAGTGATGTCTCTCTTCCTTCCTCTCTCTCTCCCAGGAAATAATAAACAAAATCTTTTTTTAAAAAATCCAGTGTGTATTTACACTTATAACAAATTTTCATTTGAACTGATTCCATGTCAAATGTGCAATTATAGCCACATGTGGCTATTTCTAGTCAGTTACTACTGCACATCAAGCTCCATAACATATAATAGAAACAATCAGCCCCTTATGTATTTATGAAAAGCTATTAAAATGGAAGCTTAATATACTATATGAAATAACCAATAAATTATAAAAACTGGAAAATGCTTTTTTAGATGATGTGCTATGAACTCCACTGAAGTGTCCCACTTCCCTTGGTTATTTTATAACATGCCTGAGTACACCAGGTCACTGGAAAGGTTAAATGAAAAGAAGCAAAAAGAACATTAAAATAAAATGTTGTATTAAACTCAATAGGTTTTTAATACCTTTTGGCCTTCATTTGTTCTAAGACTTTATAATTGGGATTAAACATTAATTTCACAGTGGCAAGTCAGAACAGATAACAAGAAGAATAGCAGCACATTCTGGTAAGACATTAGGGACTAAACTGCCCATTCCAAATGAGGTGTTTTTTCCCCTATATCACTGTCAAGACTAGTTTTTCATAAAAGGAAGATCACTTTACATGGAAGGAATTACCAGACAGTCTAGAGGTTGGAAACACATTACCTAGTTAAAAGATGTTCATCATCTAGTTAATAGATGTTCAACCCCTATAACCTTGAGGAAATTCTGCCAGAAAATCAAAATGCAACATATAATTTATATTTGAGAACTTTCTTTTTTTAAAGACTTTATTTACTTATTTTTAGAGAGAGGGGAAGGGAGGGAGAAAGAGAGAGGGAGAGAAACATCAATGTATGGTTGCCTCTCTTATTCCCCCAATTGGGGACCTGGCCTGGAGCCCAGGCATGTGCCCTGACTAGGAATTGAACTGGCGACCCTTTGGTTTGCAGGTTGGCACTCAATCCTGTGACACTGAGCCACACCAGCCAGGGATCAAATGAGAATTTTCTAGAAAAATTCATAATGTATGGTCTCAGTACATATAAACCAATAGGCCCGGTTGGTGGCACAGTGGATAAGGTACCAGCCTGCAAACCCAAAGGTCGCTGGATCGATTCCCAGCCAGGACACATAACCAGGTTGCAAGCCAGGTCTCTGGCCAGGTCCACAGCTGGAGGCAGGTGAAAGGCAACCATACATTAATGTCTCTCCCCTGCTCTGTCTCTATCCCTTTCCTTCTCTTTAAAAATAATAAATAAAATATTTTTTAAATAATAATAAACAAATTAAATACTACAACAAATTTTAGAACCCAAGAAGACATGGTTTAACCTTCTAATAGCTGGACAGGAGACAGTAGTTTCTGCAAAACAATTAAGCACCATTCTCTTAAGAGTACAGTTTTCTATCATTATGTAGATAGAATAAAGGTTGAGGGGAAAATGAGGTACAGACCTTAGGTATTTCTTTTTTCTTCATGTATTCTGCTTTATGTATTGCCTTTGAAAAGATTATCATTTTTCTTGCCTTGAAAAGTTGTAAAATACTGTATTTCATTTCTAGATCTCTGAGGGGGAAAAAAACTTACTTTATGTCTAGTTTGCCTACAATTTTACTTATTTTTATTTATTTTCAGAGATAAGGGAAGGGAGGGAGAAAGAGAAGGAGAGAAACATCAATGTGTGAGAGAAAGATTGTGCAATTGCCTCTCACACACCCTCAACTGGGGATTGAACCCACAGCCCAGGCATATGAACTAACTAAGAATTGAACTGATGACCTTTTACTTTGCAAGACAATAACCAACTGAGATGTGCCAAAAGCTAATTTGCCTATAATTTTAAACTGTGATGCTCTAATTAATAAGATGATGAATAATGAAGTTTTATGTTCTCTACATATTAAAATGACTAAAAGATTGTATGTTTAAAGGAAATACCACAAATTTTATTTTAATATGATTACTTTAAAACAGGGATATCTTTGTTTTTGCAAACCTGAGTGTCGCAATTCGAAGGATGAGTGAAAACCTGCCAATATTTTTGTTTTGTTTTGTTTTACCTACTGTGTAAATTCTGCAATTTACTCGGTACATTTATCTGTACATTAAACTCAGTACAATAAACTCAGTACATTTATCTAGGAGCATTTGCAAATTGAAGGGTGCCCTAAAGGATATGACCAGGATTTATGTATGGAAAATTAAATTGTGTCATCTGAGGGATGGTTGAGAGAAATGGAGAAGGACTGGTGAAGATGTCAACTTTAACATAAATACTAAGAACTTGGAAGGGAGAAATAGACTATACAATAATAATTAAGAACTTTAATGCCCTACTTTCTACAATGGATAAAGCATCCAGATCAAAAAATCAACGTGAAAACAGCACACTTGAACTGTACTTTGAACCAAATGAGGCTGATATATGTAGAACATTCCATCAAACAGTAACAGACTACATTCTTCTCAAGAGCCCATGGAACATTCCTTAGGATAGATCCTATGATAGGTCACAAAAGACGTCTTAGCCAATTTAAGAAGGCTGAAATCATATCAAATCCAAATAAGAACACTGTAAGAAAAGAAAGTTATAGACCTATATCCCCGATGAACATAGATGTAAAAATTCTCAACAGGTTACTAGCAAACAGAACTCAACAGCACATAAAAATATCATAAACCACGATCATGTTGAATTTATTCTTGGGGTGAAGCAATTGTTCAATATATATAAATCATGTTATATACCACATAAACAGAAAGAACACAAACTATATGATAATCTTAATAGACAGAAATTACAGTTGACAGAATTAAACACTGTTTCATGATTAAAAGTCTCAACAAATTAGTTGTAGAAGGAATTTACCTCAGCATAACAGAGACCATATATGATCATCCAGCTAATATCATAAACAAGAATGAAAAGCTGAAAGCTTTCCTTCCAAGATGAGGAACAAGATAAAGATGTTCACTCTCACCAAATAAATACTGCAGAGTACTGGAAGTTCTAATCAGGGAAGTTAGGCAAGGAAAGAAAAGACAAGACATTCAAATCAGAAAGTAAAATGTTCAGTTGTCTCTGCAGATGACATGATTTTATAAAGAGAGAACCCTAAGGACTCATCAAAAACACTGTCAGAACTAATAAATTCAGTAAAGTTGCAGGGCTTAAAATTAATATTCAATAATTGTATTTCTATACACTAACAACAAACTGCTCAAAGAGAAAATAAGAAAGCACTCTTTGTTGACCGGTTTGGGGAGAGAAATGCCTTCTGTCAGCCCTACTAGGAATTCTGAAGCTTAATCAGACTTTTTATATGGACACTACTCCACACTTCTTGTTTCCTCTTGGGAGGGAGGGAGATTCTTAACATTGTATGACTTCTTTCATCAGCCAAATCAGGTCAAGTTCTGACAGCTTCCTGTTTGCTTTCCTTAGGGTGGTGCTGACTGCTCAAGTTTGTGTGCTTATTTTCAAATTCTGCAGTCAGGCCAGCTTCCTGTGTGTGTTCACCAGCCACTTGCAAAAACGTGCACTCAAGGTCTTCAAATGCATGCACAGGGAGCCAGCCATTTTAGGGGTGATACACAGACCTTTAGGGTGCCGGTGGGCCTGTTGGGGGTATTCACAGGGGAAACATCCCCAGTGACTTGTGGGTAAGCTTCCTGATGAAGTTTATGAAGCACTTAGTAGGATCCATATCCTTTTGATGCTTTCAGAGAACCCTGGTTGCTGTTTTCCTAGTTCCTCCCCACCATCCAGTTGGGCAGCACATCTATTCCTTTCTGGATCAGATGATAAATAACAGATTCTTTGGCAGCACCCTGCATAGCTGGAGAAGCTGGGTGTGGACTCACACACTCTCATTTTTCTGTGGCAGAAACCACAGGAAATGTTCTCTCTTGGCACTGAACTGTGCTATCTTCGGGGAGAGGAGACAGAGGTAAAGTGAAAGTTTCTGTTATCCTCTTCAGGGCTTCCAACTTCAGATAGGTTTGCCCCGGCAGCATTGTAGAATTGCTCTGCTGGATGCCTAGACTTCCACAAAGGGATTCTTGACTATGAGTGATTGTCAACATAGGTGGTTTTTGGTGGGAAGATGGGAGAAAATGCCTATTCTCTCATTTTGTTGTGGTCATTCAAGGATTTGGAAGTTTAAAGTTAAGTCTTGCTAATGGTGCTTCCTGAATAGCAAAAATAATGTCTTTTAAGGTTTCATATGGTGCTTGGGGACAGTGAAATAATCTTTCTGGAGGGCATAAAAGCCTAGGAGCTCCTGTGCTCAGGGCTCCATGGATCTAACAAATTCTTGTGACTGTCATCATTTTGGGCATGTCCTCCTGCACACTTCTGAAGAGAGACATTCAGAAGCTTCCCTACCTCATATAGTATATTTTCTATGCCTATCCTGTCCTCCTATCCCTTCTATGGTAATAAAGTTTATGAGTAGAAATAATAGATATCCATAAATTTTATTTAAGCCATCCTCAAACTTGTTCTGGTCTTCACTCACCAGAGCCTTAAGGCATCATTTCATGAAAAATGATGCAACTGGTAAGAATAATGTTAGAGGAATCTTAAATTGTTATGGCAAAATCTTATGACATTATATCCAAAAAGCAATCACTAGAGAGCATCACAGAATGAGATATTATCAATTATAGCTATATTTTAGACACATACATAAAAACAATAAGAGAAAAAAATGTATACCAGCTCATTGTTCATAAGTCTCATCTCAGAAAGTGAAATTATGTTTATTTCCCTTCTTTGCAGCCTTATGCACTGGCTACATTTAGGACAATTAATATGCATTACTTTGGTAATCAGAAAAAAGTATGCTATGTCACAAATATAATTAAATAATGAACAATGAATGCCATAAACTTAATTTATTTTTATGGGAGTTCTTAATTAGCCTACTTTTTTCCCAACAATATGCTGGAACATTTCAACTGTGTTTGATGAGAATGATAACAGCCTACAGGGGAGGGTAAAAATTGTTTTATTTTCTATTTTTAATCATGGTGTCATGGATAATTTCTAATTTCTGGTTATAAAACTAATATAAGTTGAATTTATCTAGGAATACAATTCATATATATGAGTTTAAATACATAAAATTAAAACTCTTATTTTAAACATATAAATAATTCAGAGTAAAATAATTCAGGACAGTAAATTTAAATCCTTAAGATTAAGCCTCTTAATTTAAATAAAGAAAATATATTATTTCCATTAAAATATTTTCTTCTTGAACAGTGCAGCACTGTCCCTACAGTGGAAAAACTAATAAACTGCTGACCTGGATCTGCTAAATGTCTCCCTGAGAATTGGATAAGTCAGATTTATCTTTTTATCCTGTATCTGAATATGAAAAGAAATTTACATAGATAATACACATGTTCCTAAACAACAGTCTTCTAACATATATTACTATTCAAAATTTACTTCCTGAGTGGGATAAATTTCTCATGTGCAAAATGAGGGAGTTGGAATAAATGACCTATGATGACAGTTTAATGGGCAATTGTCACCCTACATACATACAAGCTCCATGAATGAATAGGGTTAACATGTCACCCCTTTAATATGCAGTTTCAAAACACTAAAGACCTTTCATGTCCTCATGAAAGAATACCCTTCACCAATCTTGCCCAATGACCACAGTAAACTATCCCTACAATTTTAAAGCATATCAGCCTTATCCATCGAAACACCACCTGCTCCACAGAGACTATAATTCCCTTTAAAGAATCCCTGAAATGAATGCTGCATCTTTTGAAATCCCACCAACACTTGAAAGGGTTTCTGAGGCACCATAACCTTAAGGGGCTTTTGTTTTTTTAACATCTAGATGTAATAATTCACATCACTCTTTTAATTTTAGTTTCATAGAAAATTTTATACAGAGGCCTCATTTGCAAGTAAAGGATTACATTCTGCTTTTCAGAAGTATCTAAATGCACCAGTTACCACTTTTCATGTTATCAAAGTATGCTGTTTTGATTTCTGTATAGCAAAACTAAAACTGAAATCCACAAATATACAGTTCAACTAATTACATCTAAATGAACACTATCATCGGTAATCCTATAATTGTGACACCAATAAAGTTAACATTTTTTAACACTTAAAATGTTCCCCAGAACAAGAGGTGAATGTTTCCAAGTATATTTTATTATTTTTTAAATTAATTAAAAATTTCAAACACTGCCTCTCATAGTCATATAACCTACCATTTAGTGAATTCATTATAATTAACATCACCACTATGACCATCAAAGAAACTAATGACTACTTATTTAGCATTTTCCCAATAAAAGCTAAAATGTACAGTTTTATTCCTTTCATATATAATTTTTCTTTTTAACTCATTCCAACAAATGAAGTCTTTAATCTTCCATTGTTTGACAGATAATCTAATTTGGGTAATATATTTCTCTTTTTATTTATTATACAACTCTTACTACCTAATTATTGCTTAAATGATATATTCAAATTAATCAATTTATTAAAAATTCAGTGCTATTATAATGGTAAACAGTCATTGCACTATTGGATGTTTTTCTAATGGTTAAGTAAGACACTTCTTGATTGCTAAACATTAATTTTAGTAAGCATGTAAATTATTTTAGTCTAATAATTTCACATTTCCTATAATAGAGTCCCTGACTGTCTAACTGTGAGAGACACAACAAGGACCAATAACTTTGAGGCTAGGGAAACCATATCTAAGATATAAGGATTTGGAAACCCTTCCTCAACTTCCCCCAGAAAGTACTGTAGTGTAGAACCTAAACAGACTAGATGGAGAGGCTGGCTATACCACCCAGAAGGAGTGGTCAAATAGGAGGAGGTTAAACAACAAAGGGTTGGTGTTGCTTTAAAGGTACCAACATGTCTCTGACAAATGTCGGGGCAAGTACTGCCTTGGGCTCTAACTATTGATAAGGCAGGTGCCAAACAGTCCTGCAAAATAAACTTTTGAAGACAAGTCCTTGAGACAGCTTTGCAGATATTAAGAAAATGATATGAAATTAAGGTCAGATGCCTTGCTCTGCTACCCAACTTGACTGCCCAGTGAGGTGAGTCTTGCTTTGTTCTTTGTATTTAATCCCTCATCATCTGACCAATGACAATAAAACAGTGCCCAGTCATCATTATGGACAGATAACTCAGACTCAGCCACAAGCAAGAACAATGCTATTACAATAGTGACTACTGCAGTGAAAATCTCTATTTTATTTTTATAAATCCTAACCTGAGGGCATTTGTTCATTACTTTCAGGGAAAGAGAGGAAAGGAGATAGGAAGGGAAAGAGAGAAACATTGCTGTGAGAGAAAAACATTGATTGGTTGCCTCCCATACATGCCTGGACCAGGGATTGTATGTGCCCAGACCAGGGATCGAAGTATGACTGGGAATCAAACCTGCAACCTTTTGGTTATGGGACAACACTCCAACCAACGGTGCCACACTGGCCAGGGCACAGTGAAATCTCTTTCAACCCAAATCCAAAGCTCCTTCCATGGCCTACTTATATCAAATGATCTGTGTAAAAGCAGTTCTAACACTTACCAAATGCTAGATATGTGGAAGACCAAGATTTACTGTCCAGATCAGTCTTCAAGGAAAGACATACAGCCCATCTGCTGGTAGTGTATTAGCCCATAGCCTCCAGCCGTCACTTCCTTCAAAGTCTGCCTCAGCTCCACTGAGGTGATGCCCACAGCAGCCTACCATCCGGTCCCTGAGCAGATATGAAGGCAATACTCTCTCCAGAGCTCCCAGTAAGGTTGAATGACATTTTGTTGAGCCTTCATTGAAGTTTAATTCCTTCTTCTCCCAGCCCTGCTCCTTCTCCTTCTATCTCACAGCTACTTGTCCTCAATAAAAATAATATACCATAAACCCTCAATCTCAGAGTCTGTTTCAGGGAATCCTAAATTAAAGCAATGTATTCATGAAGGCAGCAAGAAGAGCTAACACACTCTAATATCCTAAATGTTTCTCTAAGAATATATTCTAAGTAGAACTGCAGTGTTAGTCCCAAATAGAGTATATGGCAGCTTAACAAGTGCTTTGCAATCATATAATATGTCAGCGACCTACCACTAATTCATTGGTTTAACAAAATTTATTGAACACCCAGTGTCTAAAGCAATTATTGCTGCAGTAATGCTGCATGACAGACAACCCTAATATCACAAAAGCAGACAAAAATATTCATTTCCTTACTCATAGGTCAGTAAGTCATCTGGGGCAGAATTGATTCAGGCTACAGATTGATTTTAAGTCAGCTTCAAAATGTCTGTCATTCTAGTATGTAGGCTGAAGAGAGAGCAGTTATCTGGACCATGTTCTTCTCATGACAATGGCAGTAGACAAGAAGATAAACCCAACTTTGAAAGCAGATTTCAAACCTGTGCTCACATTATATCCACAAACATTTAATCATCCAAAGAAAGTAAATGGTGAAGATAAAAGAAAAGAGGTGGATAGGTATAACCCACCATCTATCATAAGGTAACGATTAGGACATGGATGTGTACTACTATAGGTGACTGAATAATTAGAACCAGTATTTTTTAGTCTATCATATCTGCTACATATCAAGAGTTGTTATAAGCACTGAAGACACACCAGTGCCCCAAACAGACAAACCCACTTCACATCTAGATTTTAAATTGCAAGGGGAGCATAAAATCAATGGGCACAATCACAAATATTAATAGTAGAATCTGCAGTGGATAGATGTGTGCTCACTTTTAATTCTTTTAAATTATGCTGTATGTTTTTAAATGATCATCATGAAATGCCGGGAAAAAGTAAAACAGGTTAAGGAGTTTACAGAGTGATGTGTATTTGTGATATTTTGGGAATAGTGGTCAGTGAAGTATTCATGAGGAGCTAACATTGAGCAGAAATGTGGCTCATGTGTGGGACAGATCCAAGTGGAAATCTAGAGGAAACAATTTTCAAGAAGATGGAATAGCACATTGAAAGGACTTTCAGCTCCAAGGTGACTGACTCAGTGTGTTCCAGGAGCAGTAAGAAAGTCAGCATGGTAGTGGATGACCTTGGAGTATTTCCTAAAGACCTAATCACATGGGGTCCTTTGGTCCTGATAAGGACTTTGCATTGTATTTTAAATATCATGAGTAGTATCACAATGTGTTCACTTAAACACATACTGAGCATGTGTGAATATTTTATTAATTTCACTAATAAGGGAACCAATAGGAAAGAAAGAAGAGTCGGTTCAAAATTATGTGACAAATAAGGATTTATATTGTCAGGGAGAAAATAATAATTCTAAAACTGCTAAGTTGTATATATATGAAGTTTGGCTGGAAAAAGTCGAGCCATTGTCAATAAAATGAGAATAGTTTGTGCAACATCAATGTAACCTGGCAGCCAAGGAAGGTGGACTGGAATGAGCACAATGACACCTTCACTGTACTAGTCGGTGGGGGCGGTAGACACCATTGAGTAAACAGCATGTGTACTGTGTGGCTGTGGCATTCAAAATGACTGAGTAGAGCAACAAATTTGCATCCAACCTTGCTTTAAGCTTGAACATTCCTCCCAGCAACTATTTAGATGATTCAGAAGGTCACAGCTATGGGCAACTGCTGAACTCACAGCATCATCACAATGAGCCCATTCATGCGTGTCTTGTGTAGAGTATTTGGTAAAACATCAAATCACCCAGGTGACTCAGCTTCCCTATAGCCCAGATATGGTGCCCTGTGACTTCTGGCTTTTCCCAAAAATAAAATCACCTTTGAAAGGGAAGAGATTTCAGACCATCAATGAGATTCAGAAAAATACAACAGGGTAACTGATGGCAACTGGGAAAACTATGTGAGGTCCCAAGGTGCCTACTTGGAAGGGGACTGGGGTGTCACTGTCCTATGTACAATGTTTCTTTTATCTTATGTCTTCTTTAATAAATGTCTCTATTTTTCATATTACATGGCTAGATATCATCTGGACAGACCTTGTATGTTTGTACATGTTTCTACAGGAAAGTAAAATCATAATTGTTGTGGGTTAGTTCTCTACCAGGCTACACAATTCTAACTACTTATCAGTATCTGCAGCTTAATTTCTATCTAACCTTCTAGAGCTCTAAACCAATTTCAATGTTAACAGTTGTGAATGATTATTAGTCAAATAAATGGTGACAATGAGGCTACACTCAAATGAAAGTGTCACAGTAGAATTAAGCAGGCTTTTTAAAACGTGTTTTGGCATAATACTTACATAGCAATTAAGATTTTGTGATTTTTCAAGTTTGGGATAAAACTTGCAGTCACAAAAGACATAGAAGGTGACATAACATTGACAGAGTATGACTTCTGTTTTAAATGATTTCTTTTTCTATTGCATGGAGAAGAGACTGCAGGGTACATCGATCAGAGCCACTCATCAGAACTGTTACTGTAGGTAGCTAATTATCAATAAGGAAGGAAGAAAAAGGAATTGGACATTGTTGAGCATAATCATCCAGGGAGCATAAGCCTAGTTGCTTCACTCAGAAGCTCCAGTTTCACACACTCCACAGGGAGTCACAACATTACCTGGCTAAGGATCGACACTCCTTCCCCCTCTCTGGTACTGAATTGTTGGGGGAAGTCGGGGGAGGTAAGTACATGTGCAGTAGAAGTCAAAATGGTGCCGGAGGAGGTGCTTGACCATAGACACCTGTCAGTCTAACCTAGGAGAGGGGTCAATTACCTTGACTAGGGGGTGGACCTATCAGAAGACCATGAAAGTTTGGAAAGTTGGTTGGTTATTTTGAAAAAGCCCCTGGTCTTTTCCAGTCACAAGATAATATAAAGCCAGGGAACAAAGAAGATACCTCCCCACCCCCTCTTCTATCCCTCTTCTCTCTCTCTCTGTGACCTGAGCTGCCCACTGCATTCATGCCTTCTCTCTCTATAGCCATGTGGTCTTAGCAAGTCTGTGGGCCTAGCAGTCATGTGGCCCACAGCCATGCAGACTCCAAACATAGGCTGCAGGTAGGAGCCTGGAGCCACAGCCTGGGTACAGCAGTGAAACTGGGAACATAAGCTAATAGCTGAATGGTGAGATAGGATGGACTAGACTAAGCTTTAATATGGCATAGGATCTCTAGACACTGGCCCTTGTTTTGGTCCTGCTAAGGACACAGGTAGGTTCTTGCCACAGCAGGATGGAGCTGAACCCAGGACAGCCCTTTGTGTTCACTTCAATCTCAATAAACCTTACCACAAGACCATGCCTCCCATACAGGTGCCTGGAATGCTTTCCTTGCAACACTGTGAAATAGCCTCACTTCCACCAGCAATAAATGCCCATTACAGTGGTTCTGATAAGAGGTCAACTTGGATTAAGATGGGGTCTGTGCAAATGAAAACAAAATGTATACAGATTTATAATATAATTTTGATGTTGTTTTCAGAAATTGCTGATATGTATTTTTCTTAACATATGCCCTTTAAAGACTATGACCATTGTTAGTAGTTTACAAAGCTTATTAGTGTGGGAAGGGTGGCTGGCTCCAAAATAGGCCCCTTCCATGACTTGTTCAGAAAATTTACTGTTAATGTTACCGAGCAAAGTAGGGTTCGGTCACGTGGCACCCAACAATTAGTGTTGAGGAAAACAAGTCTTTATTTACAATGTCCCAATATTGTAAATATTGTGGCCAGGGTGTGAGTACTTCCTCTTGAACATAAATAAAGTTTATGCTCTAATCACTCCAAAAAAAATGCTATTGTCAAGGTCAAAAATAAGTGGGTTGAATTGAAATGAATGAACTGAAACGCACTATTGATTTCCAAAGCCTCTTCTTATTTGACTTGTCAGCACCATTTGACTAAGTTGATCATATATATTCTCCCCCTTGACACACTTTCTTAATGTAGCTTCCAGAATACTAAACACTCAGATTCCTTACGGTTACTCTTTCTCAGTCCCTCTTTTGAGTTATTTATCTTTCCAGACTTCTAAATGGTAGAGTGTGTCCCAGTGTCCTTGAAGAGTCTATTAACACTCACATCTTTGGTAGTCTCGTCTTTTGCCTAAATGCCATCTAAATGCTGGTAACTCCAAAATTTCAAACCTAGATCCATCCCCTGAACTTTACAGACTTGCATATTCAAAAGTTTAATTACAGCTCACCTGAAACGTCTAATAGTAATAATAAATGATAGTAAAGATAATAATACCTAATGCTTCTATGGTGTTTATTATATGCTAGACCTTACCGTAAGCACTTTTTAATTCAGTCACTTAATAGCCACAACAGCCCCATGAAGTACTGTAGTGTAAAGCCCAAATGTCGTCTTTTTCTTTTGTAATCCAAGTGCCTCACTTAGGCTTTGATTGCCCATTGTTTTAGAGCTTGGTTGATTTCTATAACTGACCATTTGGGCTGCTTAGTTTTCTATGTTTTTTTTTTTCCTTTTTTGTACTTTACATTCTCACTCTTATGTTTTAAATTAACCAATACAGAGTAAGCCAGAGAAACCCTAGGCCTCAACTCTCCACCCAACCCATGTTACCTCCCTCCCCTCCCCCACACAACAAACTCACTGTGTAGCCCCATGTAATTTCAAGGGCTTGTAAGAAATGTGTGTCTTTTGAAAGTTCCCTAATGGTTATTGCTTTGCAATCATAATAAGGACAAGGGCTGGTCCCACTACAGTTTACTGATAGGCTGAGACCGGGACAAAACAAGTTATATGTTATTATCAATCCCTATTCCAAAATGAGGAATCAGACACAGACAGATTAAGTAATGTGCTCAAGTCATACAGTTACTGAGTGAAGTGAGAATTTGCGTTCAGATAGTTCCAGAATATGTTCTTTTAACCATATGCCATCACTGCCAGTAATTAACAGGCATCACAAACTTATGTCTCAAACTCAGTGCCCATTCCCCACCATCACCCTCCAAATTTGTTCTTCTAGAGTTTTTATCCAAATCAGAAAATGGTAACTCCCCATCACCTCACACAACCCACATCTGCTTCATCAATAAATCCTGTTGGCTCTACTTCAAAATATATCCAGAATATGACACCTTTTTAGCAGTCCCCATTGCTACTATTCTGCTCTAAAACACCATTATCATTGACCTAGAACACTACAATAGTGTGTTCAATAAGCCCTTTGCTTCCATATTTGCTTCCCCTGCTTCAAACTCTGCAGAGGACCTTCCTCTTACACACAGTAAAAGTTAGATTCTTTATAATGGTCCATATGGGTCTGTTCATTAACTCTGATCCACCTGTACTGGTCTCCTAGCTATTCCTGGAAAACATTAAGACTTGCTCCTACTTTAGGGCCTCTGTAATTGCTGTTCCACCTGCCTAGAATGTTCTTAGATATTTGCATAGCTCATTCCTTCACATCCTTTATTCAAATGTCATTTTCTCAGTGAAATTTCCTTGGCCACCCTATCTAGTTTAAGCCACCCTACCCAACCACTACACAATTCCTCCTACATGCTTTATTTTTCCATATTTTATTTACTTATCTTGTTTATTGCCTATATCTTCCTATAGAATGTGGGTTCTATGATAGTAGGAATTTCTGGACGTTTGCTTTTATAACCACAGTATCTAGGATAGTGCTTGGTACATGCTTGGTATTCAATAAATATTTGTTGAAAGAATAAATGAATGAAGCCAAATAACTAATTTTTAACAGTGGCAAATTCTGGCACAAAAACAGGTAAGTTGGGTTCTTCCTTGGTTAAGGAGTGAGTGGTACCTAAAATATCTTTCCCTTAAAAAGATTTTCTTTCTCTGAGATACTTCTCTCATTCCAGACTTCTAAGTCCCATTCACTAACCTGGAACTCAGCTTGTGAGACAGATTGACATCTCCACAGGCTAGATTTGACCTACAGAACTCTAACTGGAATATCAGGCATAGATATTCCCAAACTCTGCAAAACTTGCCTGATAGTAGCTTTCCCACACACTAACTTGCTCCTAAATTGTAATACCAGAGGCCTCCAATACTTGCCAATGAGTCACTTTTACTTTGCTGTCCTCTTTCTAAACTCAGCGTTAACTGGTAGACAATGTACTCGAAGGCAGAGACTCCTTTCTTCCAAAAAGTTTCGAACCTGTGAATTGTGAAGACATTAACTGGAGGACCAAAAATCTCATTAAACCTTAACTATAAACACTGAGTACTGATTTTTTAAAGGGAAGTAAAAAAAATATTGATCCCTTCATTCTAAGAAGAGATTTCCAGCTGAAACCCTTTCTGGCACTTGAGCTGCATGTGTATGGGGATTTTGATTGAACTCTTTCAAAGACAGAGCCTCTATGTAAAATATAAACAGTCTTTGCCACACATCTACATAAGTCACTTGTTTAACAGTACCTATCTTAAAGGAGGCATTCAAATGTTACATTTGGCCCCAATATTTGTGGATTTCAGTTACACATTCAAAATAAATATATGTCACAGTGCACCTAGTTTAGGTAGGAGCTGGCATGAGAGCAAATCTGTTGCAATTTTAAGATCTGTGCCTCTGAGCATTTTATAGAGATTTATTTAAGCACTTTGTTGCCCTATTATTTGAGCAGGCATTTTGGTCTTACCTTGAGGATGCATAACTGACCCAGAACCATTTTGTGATTATCAGACAGTGACTGCTGTAAAATGGTAAGTGAGGTATTTTTTCTCAGTTCCAGGGTTATTAGCCTTAGACAGCTTAAGTATAGCAGTAACTGCATATCAAGCTAGTAAAGTATGAAGGGAAATGAAGCCTGTGGTCTCCAGGAGATTTTGTTTCTTCCATTACCTACCATTAGCAAAAGTAACTTTTATTAAGTCCAAATCTATTTAGTCAATTGGGGACTAATGGTGGGCTGTAGACTTGCTACTAAGATGTGCTTAGACTGGTTATTGATCTCAAAATAAGTGGTGAGAACCAAGGGAAAAATTGTGCTCCAGGAAGGTTTAACTCCATCTATGTGACCTTGGATATACCAGATGTATTTTTTCAGGTACATATAGATTTGTAATATTTTAACCCAAGAGGAACTAACCCAAATCCTGTTGTAGAAGAACTAAATGAGGCCCAGAAAAGTTAATAGATTTATGCAATTAGTAAGATACACAGCTATGAGAAAACCTAGATTTCCAGATTCATAGGCTATTCTTGTTTCCATTAGTCAATTTATGAAAAATACATTAAACACAATAATGTATCAGGAATTATGTTAGGCACATGAAGGATATAAAAATAACCATCAAGTTACCTGCCTTTCAGTTGTTTCTAGAAGCAAAATGTGTTCTAATCCTAACCACCTTACTAAAAGATTAAATTAAATATCCAGGTTGAAAGTTTTAAAAAGAAGAGACGTTCAGCTTCTATCAAAATGATTCTGGGCCCTGGTTGCTGTGGCTCAATGGATCGGCACCAGCCTGAGAACCCAAAGGTCGCTTGTTCAATTCCCAGCCAGGGCACATAATCAGGTTGCAAACCAGGTCTCCAGCCAGGTCCATAGCTGGAGGGGCAGGTGAAAGGCAACCATACATTGATGCTTCTCCCCCTTTCTTCCTACCTCCCTGCCCTTCTCTCTAAAAATAACAAGTAAAATCTTTTTAAAAAATTGTTAATGCACTTAAAAATGCTTCTGGGGGTTCAGGTTCAAAGCTGCCTACCACCACACCCACAAAGAAATATACAAAATATACAAAATAATAATAAATGTTGACTTGATTATGTGATGAGAAAGATAATTAAATTAGATATAAAAGTCCAGCTATTTGCGGATTACAAGAAATGTACCTAAAAGAAAAAAAGGGCTCTTTCTGCAATTGGAAGATACAAGATATCTGCCATCTGTGAACCAAAAGAGACGTCTCACCAGGATCCAACCAGGTCGGCACCCTGATCTTGGACTTCCAGCCTCCGGGACTGACTACATGGTAGTTTGTGGAGTTTCAGACTATTGGGAAAGAATCAGAACGTATTACTCTAGAATTCAATAGGCTGGGGAGTATTAAAAATATATGCTCATGCAGGGAACTTCAGAAGAAATTTAAGAAGATCTCAGAGATCCAAGATGGCAGTGGAGTAGGTAGGAAATGGGCTGACCCTGCTCCCACCAGCAGAGGCTGAGATTCCTGTAGAAGTGTGGGGTCTCAACCCCAAGCTGAGCTCCCCAGCCCAAAGCCCCAGAGCCAGAAAAGTTGCCCTCATAACAGCTGGCTGTGAAAATCAATGGGATTCTGTGTGCCAGAGAGAGAAAGGTGTCTGCTAGAGACACAAGAACCCTCCTAAAGGGCCAACACACAAAATCGTGTTCACAGCCACTCATCCTGGGCTCTGGCAGAGGGAAGGTGGAGAGAGGGTAGAGGAAGGGCAGAGAGGACTAGAATCAATGTGAGGAGAGACGGGTTTGTGGCTCTGGGAAGAGAGATGAAAGGACAGCTGTTAGGATCCCTGTGCTGAGTCATTCTCCTACACTGCAGATGCCATCTTTCTTGGGTGGAGTACTCCCCACAATGTGACATCAGCCTGGGGGAAAGCAATTGCCCTACACACTGGACTCCCTGTAGTCGCATTCTGCAGAGTGACTAACCTTCTACTGAATGAGTCAGCAGCCTAGGCTGGGGTATTAGTGACTGAGTTGTACGAATTTGGGGTGAAGCCCACTTTTCCTACTTTCCCCCTCACAAAATATTCTCTAGCCCCACTCTTCTGGGCTCCCCATGGCCCCACCCTCTCAAGTCCTGATGGATCCTCCCTACCAAGGCGTGGGCATTTTCCAGAAGGAATTGAGTTGTGTGGCTCTGAGGTGGAGGCCACTCCCCCAACCATCCCTCAAGCCTGAACAGCACCACCTCCTCACATATCCAGTAGCTACATTCTCCTGACTCCCAGCTGCCTGGCGCTGCTGAGATCAGGCTCCTGGCAGAATCTGGGACAGAATGGGTTTTATGACTCTAGGATGAGGGCCATTTTCCCTAGCATGCATGAGTGTTATAGAACCCTCCCTTCACACAGCCAGATCTTGGTCTGTTTGGGCCTGATAAATACTGCTTGTGGCCTCACACCGATGACTCCCTGGACCCCTTCCCACCACAAAGCTGTGTGAGCTCCCAGTGGGTGGCAGCTAGACTTAATATGTCCTGGGACATCTGCTAGCCTTGGAACTTGAAACTGCATCACTGGTGAACACCATCTGCCCCTACCTGGTGACTCACTGAGAATCTACTTCATGAAACTCAAATATCACCAGAAGCTCTTCCAGTGACTGAGCCTGACAATGAAGCAACGGTTGGAGACAGGCAGAGGCAGATCTTGGGGACTTTTGCTGACCTGCCCCTAGGCCTGAAGCTGGTAAAAGCTGCTCTTGGTGTGCAGCTTGGTCTTGGCCATGCCCACCTGGGCACAGCAGAGAAAGCCACAAACTGTGGGTCACTTGGAACTCCACACAGATTGCCCAGGGCCATGTATACGCAGTGTCTCACATTGGCCTGCAACACAGTCCCTCTCAAGAAGCTCCAGAACCAACACACCCAGTGGCCTTATTCAGAAAAATAAGCATATGATCCAATTAGCATCAGAAGTAGCATATACAAAGGAAGATCTCAGGAGGGACCACATGTGGACTTGCATTAAAAAGAGACATATAGCCCTGACTGGTGGCACAGTGGATAAGGTACTGGCCTGAGAACCCAAAGGTCACTAGTTCCATTCCCAGCCAGGGCATATAACCAGGTTGCAAACCAGGTCTCCAGCCAGGTCCCCAGCTGGAGGCAGGTGAAAGGCAACCATACAACTGATGTTTCTCTGTACCTCTCTGCCTTTCTCCTTTCCCCTCTCTCTAAAAATAATAAATAAAATCTTAAAATATCCTTTACTTAAAAAAAAAGAGACATATAGATCAATGGAACAGAATAGAGAACCTAGAAATAGACTCACACCTATATGTAAATAAATATTTGACAAAGGAGGCAAGAACATACAATGGAGTAAAGATAATCTTGTTCAACAAGTGGTGTTTGGAAAAGTGGACAGATACATTCAAAAAAAATGAAACTAGACCACCTTCTCACACCATACACAAAAATAAACTCAAAATAGATGTTTCACTCAAAACCATAGAAATCCTAGAAGAAAACATAGGCAGAAAATCTTGGCCATTTCTTATAGCTATATTTTTTTCTGACATATCTCTTCAGGAAAGAGAAACAAATGAAAAAAATAAGCAAACAGGACTACATGAAACTAAAATTTTTGTACAGCAAAGAAAACCATCAATGAAATGGAAAAGACTGAATGGAAGAATGAATTCGGCAATGATACATCTGATAAGGGGTAATATCGAAAATGTACAAAGAACTTATAAAACTGAACAGCAGGAAGAAAAATAATCCAGTTAAAAAATGGGCAAATGACCTGGACAGACTCTTCTGCAAAGAAGATGTACAGAAGGCCAATAGACATATGAAAAGATGTTCAGTGTCACTAACATCAGAGAGATGCAAATTAAAATCACAATGAGATATCACCTAACACCTGTCAGAATGGCAATCATCAATAGCTCAACAAACAAGTGCTGACCAGGATGTGGAGATAAAGGGGACCCTCTTGCGGTGTTGAAGGGAATGGAGATTGATGTAGCCACTGTGGAAAGAAGTGTGGAAGTTACCTCAAAAAATTAAACTGGAAAAAACTGGGGGATCCAGTCAAGATGTCAGTGCAGGCTGATGTGGCTCACCACTTCACACAAGCACATCAAAATTACAACTAAAGTATAGAACAACCATCAGCCAGAACCATCGGAAATTGAGTTGAGTGGAAATCTGACAACTGCAAAATTAAAGAAACTACATCCATTGAGACAGATAAGATGGGATAGGAATGAGCTGGTCTCTCACCCACATGTGGTGGATAAAAACTGGGAGGAATCCCAGCCCCACACCAGACCACCCAACCCAGGGTTCTAGTATCAGGAGGTAAGTCCCCACAATTTTTGACTGCAAAAACCAGTGGGGATTGAGTCAGTGGAAGAAACTGCTGGAGCTCCAAGAAGCTCCTTTTAAAGAACCCACACATAGACTCACCTATTCAGTCTCACTCCCTCTGAGCTCCAGCACAGAGGGAGCAGCTTGAAAGGCACCAGTGGCAAACAGGGAGCAACTGAAGTGTTTGGCATCAAGGTGAGCAGAGGCCATTGCCCCTTTTCTAAACCCTCCCCCAACAGAGCCTGTAAACTGCTGTCATTTCTGAGATGCCATCAGCCTGGCTTACTCTGTTTGACCCAACTTATGGGCCCACCCAAGCTGCTTTTCCATATGAATGGCTTGTCTTGGCTCAGGCTACACAATTTCCTAAATCCTCTCAAACAAGCAACAACTGGCCTCAGTGAGCTCCAGGCCAAACACTACCAGTGGACAGCTTAGAGTCACAGTTTGGCTTCACCTGGGAATCTCCAAACCCAGTACAAGTAGCAGCCATCTCAGATTGCTTTATGGTTCAAGTAGGGTGGCCCAGGCAAGACAGGACCAGCACAGTCAATGGACAGCTACAGATCACATTAGAGCACCACTACCCTGACCCTGCACAGCTGATCCTCTAAGGAGGGTGAAGGTTGGTCATTAGTGGTCACAGCCAGTCCTTAGAGCTGACTGGCCTGGGTAAATTACTCCCTTTGATCTGCCAACTGCAACCAAGGCTCAACTACAAGAGGAAGGTGTACTCAGCTCACACAAAGGGTGCACCTTGAGTATCCAGCTTGGGCGATAGGGGAGGCTGTGCCACTGGACCCTACAGGACACTTACTACATTAAGCCACACTACCAAGACAGAGAGTCAAAGCAGCCTTACCCAAGATACAGAAATAAATATAGGGAGGCTGCCAAATTGAGGACATAAATAAATACAGCTCAAACCAAAACAAACAAACAAAAACAGAACAAAGCCCCAGAAAAAGAACTAAACCAAATGGAGGTAGCTCTATCAGATGCAGAGTTCAAAACACTGGTGATCAGGAAACTCAGGGAAATGACAGTACAGCCACAAAATAAAGGAAGAAGTGAAAGTTATACAAAGTGAAATAAAAATATACAGGGAACCAACAGTGATGAGAAGGAAGCCAGGATTCAAATCAATGGTTTGGAACTAAAGGAAGAAATAAACATTCGCCCAGAATAGAAAGAAGAAACAAGAATTGAAAAAAAAAAATGAGGAGAAGCTTAGGAACCTCTGGGGCAACTTTAAACGTACCAACATCTGAATCATAGGGATGCAAGAAGAAGAAGAGGGAGAGCAAGAAATTGAAGATTTATTTGAAGAAATAATGAAAGAAAACTTCCCTAATTTGGCAAAGGAAATAGACATACAAGTCCAGGAAGTACAAAGTCCCAAGCAAATTGGACCCAAAGAAGACCACACCAACACACATAATTAAAATGCCAAAGATTAAAAATAAAGAGAAAGTCAACAAGAAAATAGCAGTTATTTACAAAGGAGTTTCCATAAGACTGAGCTGACTTCTCAAAAGAAACTTTGCAGGCAAGAAAGAATGGCAAGAAGTGATGAAAAGCAAGGACCTACAATCTGGATTACTCTTTCCAACAAAGCTATCATTCAGAATGGAAGAGCAGATAAAGTGGTTCCCAGACAAGATAAAAGCTAAAGGAGTATATCACTACCAAGCCATTATTCATAAAGAAAACAAAAAAGATCAAAACTATGAACACTAAAATGACAACAAACTTGCAACTATCAATAACTGAATCTAAAAAAAGAAATAAAAACAAACTAAGCAAACAACCAGAACAGGAACAGAACCATAGGTATGGGGATCATTTGGAAGATTATCAACTTGGAGGGGGGAAGGAGAAGAAAGAGGGAAATGTTTCAGGGATCAAGAAGCATAATTGGTAGGAACAAAATAGACAGGGTGATGTTAATAGTACAAGAGATGGTGAAGCCAAAGAACTTACATGCACAACCTATGGACGTGAACAAAGGAAGGGGGGACTGCTTGTGGGAAAGGAGGGACTGGGAGGGGGGAAGTGAAGGAAAAAAACTTGAGACAACTGTTAACAGCATAATCAATAAAATTTACTTAAAAAATTAAAATGGGACCACTTTATGATCTAGCAATTCAACCTCTGGGAATATATCCAAACTCAAAACACTAATTTGGGATGGAACTGGAAAGTATTATGCTTAGTGAAATAAGCCAGTCAATGAAAGACAAATACCATATGATCTCACCTGTTACAGGACAATAATGAACAAAACAAACAAACAAGCAAAGTGGAACCAGATACATGAATACAATGAATAGACCTTCAGTAGGCAGGGGGAAAGGGGAGGGGAGTGGGATGAGGAGGCAAAGAAGGGGAGCAGTTTAGTCAAGGAACTAGCATGGAAGAACCAAGGACATGGACAACAAGTGGGACTGATTTTGGGGGGAGTGAGTGGGTGGGGAAGGGGACAGAGGGGAGGAAAAAGGGGATGGATGTAATACAACAATAAAATTAAATTTAAAAAACACTAATTTGAAAGAATACATGCACCTCTATGTTCACTGCAGTATTATTTACAATAGTCAAGACTTAGAAACAGTCCAAGTTCCCATCAATAGACAAGTGGATAAAAAAAAAAGGCTGTGGTACATTTACACAATGGGATACTACTAAGGTATACGAAAAAGGAAATCTTACCCTTTGCGACAGCATGGGTGGACCCGGAGAATATTATGCTGAGTCAGATAAGCCAGTCAGACAAAGTCAAATGCCATATGATTTTATTCATATGTGGAATCTAATGAACAAAAATAAACTAACAAAATAGAAACAGACTTATAGAGAGAACAGACTGACAGCTCTCAGAGAAGAGGAAGTTGTGGGACGGGGTGAAAAAAAGGTGAGGCTATTACGCACTCCCAAAAAAATCCTCATAGGCACAGACAAGAAAGAGTATTATAATTATCAGAGAGGAGGGGGAATGGGGAGAAGAAGAGGCTATACACCTGAAAACTTTATAATTTTATTAATGAATATCATCCCAGTAAGTTCGATAAAGAAAAGAAAAAATAAAAGCACTTATAAATTAGTAATTAAAAATACTGTATTGTATACTTGAAATCTGCTAAAAGATCAGATCTGAAAAGTTTTACTATACACACATACACAAACACACACACACAACCCAAATGTAAGTATGTGAGTTGATGGGTGTTTTAATTATCCTATTGTGATAATCATTTCATGATGAATATGTATATTAAATTATCATGTAGTACACCTTAAACACAATTTTTAATTGTCAATTATATCCATAAAGCCTGAAAAAAAGTTAAAGACTAAATCTTGACCCAAGCTAAGCCATTAAAAAACTATTATTGAGAGAAATTAAGGAATACCTAAATAACTGGAAAGCTATACTGTATTTGTAAATTGAACATTTTAATATTGATAAAAATGTCTATTATCTCAACACAATCTCAATCAAAATCATAGCAGGCTTTTTTAATAGAAAATGAACAACTGAATTTGAAATGTATAGTCAAAATATTCCATATAAAGAAGTATAAAATTAGAGAACTTATGCTACATAGTTTTAACACTTCATATAAGCCTATGGTAGAAATGAAAGCATGGTACTGTCAAAAAGACAAATAAATGGAACATAATCATACTTTGATAGTCCATTCAAATTCAAAGAATTATCCAAACACTTAAATAGGAAGTGGAAAGTCATTTCAATAAATGGTGCTGAAAGAACTAGATAACTACGTGAAAACAGTGAATGTTGACCTTCATCTCATATTGTGCTAAAAAAGTAATTCAAAAGTGATCAGAAACTGAAACTAAAATATTAATGTTCTAATAAAAAATATAGGAAAATATTCTTAGGACACGAATACCACTAACCAAAAAGGAAAAATAAATAATAAATTTTAGTTTACTAAAAGACACAGTTAAAAATATATAGGTAAGGCATGGACAGGAAGAAAGATTTACCAAAAATACAAATTAGATAGATAGATAGGTGATGGTGATAGATAATAGTAGGGAGACAGTGGGTGGAAATGATAAATAACTTGTATCTTGAATACATAAGGAAGTCCCATAACTCAATTAAAAATACAAATAAGCCAAAACTTCGAATAAATTGCTTGAATAAACACATCACCAACAAAAATATACCAATGGCCAATATGAATATAAAAAGGTATACATTATCATTGGTCACAATGGAACTGCACATATAAACCATGACATATCACTGCATATCCATTAGAACAGCTAAAATTTAAGACTGTCAACCTGAAATGTTGGCTAAGATGTGAGGCAACTGCTCTTCAGAGTGTAAAACTGTATGATCAATTTTTATGACACTGATTGATTTTAAAATTTTGCACCAACCTTAGGTAGATGGAATGATCCCACTTGATCATAGCATATAATTCTTTTTGCATATTGCTAAATTCTATTTGTGAATTTTTTAAGGTCTATGAATGTATAGATCTGTCATATTGTTTTTATTTTTATTTACTTATTTTTTATGTTTTAAAGATTTTATTTTTTTATTTTTAGAGAGAGGGGAAGAGAAAGAGGCAGATAGGGAGAGACATCAATGTATGGTTACCTTTCACCTGCTCCAGCTATAGAACTGGCTGGAGGCCTGGCTTGCAATCTGGTTATGTGCCCTGGCTGGGGAATCGAACCAGCCACCTTTGGGTTTGCAGGCCAGCACTTTATCCACTATGCCACCAGCCAGAGCTTGTCATATTCTGTTTTTAAAGCCTTTGCATGGTTTTAGTATCAGGGTAGTAACGTTGATACTAAGTAACTTGAGAAGTATCCCCTCCTCTTCATTTTCTGGAAGAAATTGTGTAAAATTGGTATTAATTCTTCCTCATATGATTAGTAGAATTCTCCAGTGAAACTGTTTATACCAGTAAGTTTCTTTTGGGAAAACTTTTAAATTATGAATTCAGTTACTTTAATGTTAATAACACTATTCTGATTCTTTATCTCATCTTAACTAATTTTGATAGTTTGGGTTTGCAAGGAATTGGTCTATATATTCTAAGTAATAAAATTTATTAGTATATTTGTTCATAATATCCATACACATCTATTTCAGTGGCTAACAGGTTGTGTATTGATATTTGTTTCATCCTTGATATTGTTGACTTGTGTCTTTTTATCTTTGTCAGTCTTGAAAGAGGTATATCCATTTTATTGGGTTCCTTTGAAGATACATGTCTCTGTTTTATTAATTCTCACTATTGTTTTCCTGTTTCAATTTCTTTAATTTATGCTTTTATATTTAACTCCTTCTTTCTAATGGCTATGGGTTTATTTTGTTCTTTTCTAGTTTCTTGAACTAGGAACTCAGATTGTGAAAATGAGATATTTTCTCATTTGTAATACAAGCATTTACTGTTATAAAATTTTTTAGTCTTACAAATTTCCTTCTCAGCATTGCTTCAGTGGCATGTCACATGTTCATTTGTTGTAGTGCCATTTTCACTCAGTTCTGGTTTTTTTACATTTCAAGACTTTCTCATAGACCCATGCATTACCTAAGAAGTGTGTCGTTTAATTTATATCTTTATTGTTATTATTCTTCTCCTCATTTTGTTAGTGATTCTTAGTTTTATTCCATTATAGCTAGAGAACATAGGATTTCAATCATCACTTATACCTCATTGAAGCTTATTTTATGGTCCAGAATATGTTCTATCTTGGAGAATGTTCTATGAGCACTTGAATTGTGCATTTTGCTATTGTTAGGTAGTGTTCTCTATTTGTTTATTAGTACTTGTTTGTTATTATTGTCATTTAGATCTTGTATAGCCTTGCTGATTTTCTATCCAATGGTTCTCTCAATTACTAAGGAAGGTGTACTGAAGTCTCAAGTCATAATTGTGTATATCTCCATTTCTTCTTTTGATCTATCTTTCTTTTTTTAGGGTTCATGCATTTTGAAGCTCTTGTTTTCTATCTACAGAGTTAGCATATCATGTCTTCTTTGCTGAGTGGACATTTTACCATTATTCAATGCCCGTCTATCTATAGAATTCTATTTGTTTTTTTAATATATATTTTAAAGATTTTATTTATTATTTTTAGAGAGAGGGGAAGGGAGAGAGGCAGAGAGGGAGAAAGACATCAATGTATGGTTGCCTTTCACCTGACTCCAGTTATGGACCTGACTGGAGACCTGGCTTGCAACCTGGCTATGTGCCTGGCTGGGAATCGAACCAGCGACCTTTGTGTTTGCAAGCTGGTGCCTTATCCACTCTGCCACCAGCCAGGGCATAGAATTCTATTTGTTATGAAGTTTACTTTATCTATTATTAATACAGCAACTACTTTCTTTGATTCATGATTGTATGGTATATCTTTTTTATTCTTTTATTTTCAACCTATGCATGTTTTTACATTTTGAATTGGTTTTCTTAGGAACAGAACATAGCTAGATTGTATGTATTTGTCAATCTCTAGCCTTTAATTAGTGCATTTAAGCCATTTATATTTCAGATAATCATAAGACTTAAATTTGTCATTTTATTGTTTTCCATTTTTTTCACTATCTAATTTTTTGTGCTTTCCCCCTTTATTTTTGGGTCGCTTGACCATTTTCTAATATTCCAACATGATTTATTTGTGGTGTCTTGAGATTTATGACTCTGTATAGCTTTCTTAGTTTGCTCTTGGTAGTATAATATCCACATATGACTTACCACAAATTACTAGATGTGAATGTTTTAACCATTTTAAGTAAAATGTGGAAACCTCATTTCTATTCAAATCTATTAACCCTTCATACTTTTAAATATTATGAGCACCAAACGCTGTTATAATTTTTGCTTCAATCATCACATACGATTTTTAAAAAAACAAGGACAGTCTATTGTATTTACCCATATTTCTAAATTTTCCTTTGTTCTTCCTTCCTGATGCTGTGTAATAATCCCTTTTTCATCATTTTCTTTCTGTTTGAATAATTTTCTTTAGCCATTCTTTAAGGTTAACTCTGCTAGCAACAAATTTTTCTAGTTTTTCTTTATCTGTAAATATCCACTTTCTCCCTTCATTCCTAAAGAATAGTTTCCCCAATACAGAATTTGTGGTTGAGTGTTCTTTCTATGTAGCACTTGAAAAATGTTGTATCTCTTCTGGCCTCCATAATGTCAAATGAGAAATCTATTGGTGTTCCTCTATTGTAATGCGTTATTTCTCTCACTACTTTCATGATATTTTTGTCTTTATTTTTCATAAGTTTAATTATGATGTACTCACATAGAACCTGCACATCCTTCATCATAGCACTTATTGCATTACATCATTATTGGAGATATATATTGTTTTATTCATTATTTTTAGAGAGAATGGCAGGGAGGGAGGAAGAAGGGGAGAAAAACATCAGAGGCCTTTCATCTGCCTCCAGCTACAGACCTGGCTGGAGATCTGGATTGCAACCTGGTTATGTGCTGTGGCTAGGGATTGAACCAGCGACCTTTGGGTTCACAGGCTGGCACCTATCCCCTGAGCCACTAGCCAGGGCTCATTATTGGCAATATATTTACTCATCTATATCTCCCACTAAGTATTAAGACAACAGAAACCAATTCTGTCTTAATGTGGTATTTCCAATAACTTACATAATTCCTGACATATGTATTCTCAATATATATATTTGAAAATGAAAAAATAACTGAGACCTAAAGTAACTAATAGGGTATGACCTGGGATGTGAAAAGTGACTATTAAAGTCTCCCAATTTTCATGGAGTGGTTTTAGTCATTCTTCAGTATTCCAAAATTTCAGGTAAATGCCCATAGGACCAATTGAGGCATAGACATTTATATTTCTGAGGCTGAGATTCACCTTGAGGGCATAATTAGTCTTCAGGTTTTCCATGAAGATCATGCTGCTCCACAATACAAACATAGAAGTTTTCCTAACTCAGGTTGAAATAACCTACACCTAGCAGTCACAGAGATATTGGTTTCAATCACAGCTCCAGCACTTCCTAGTTGTATGAGATTGAATAAGTCACTTAACTACTTAGATCCCAGATTTCTTCATGTTTTAATACCTATCTCAAAGGAATGTAAGGGATCAATTCCAAAGGACCTAGTGCATTTTCTAGTATATAATGCACATTCAATACAAGTTCCCACAATGGTTGTTCAAGGAGAAAACATAAGACATGGTCCCTCCCTTTGAGAAGCTCATATGTCAGTGGAATTAAATCAGTGCAACTCAATATGATAAGAGTAAATGAATATGCAAAATTCTACAGAATCACAAATGAATATTGATTTACTAGCAAGAATACATGGAAGAAGAGGTATTTGAAGTGGGTGACAAAAGATGAGAAGATGTTAGCAGATACCTAAAAATGTTGGTCAGAAATTAAGGGGTAGGCATTTCAAGAAGTTTTTCCAGAAACAAGGAGATATGCCAGAGCATGCCACATTTAAGGAAAGGTGAATAGTATTGAGTGTAGTAGGTGCTAAAGATTGGATGGGGAAGCAGAAGAGCAGATATTGCACCATAAATGCTCTTGTATGCTTGACTAAAGGTTTTTAAGTAGGGGCAAGCAAAATTAGATTTGTGTTCTAGTATGTTAAGTCTTCTAACTATGCAGGAGACAAATTAGAGGAGGGAACTACCAGAGGTATGGACACAAATTAGTTTGGGATATATTGCGTTAATAGGGCTATAAGTTACAAAATCTGAATTAATGTGGCAACAAAAAGAATAGAGTAAGAAACAATGAGGAGATGGTAGGATAGAATTTGGTGACTGTGCTAGAATAGAATAAAGGTCCCCAAAAGAAGCCTATGTCCTAATCCCTAGGACCCAACGGCACAAGGAAATTAAGGTTACCGATGGAATAAGGTTTCAAATCAGCTGAACTTCAAACAGGAAGATTATCCTGAGTTATTTTGGCGAGCCTAATATAATCACAAGGGTCTTAAAATGTAGAAAAGAAAGCCAGATACTCAATCTTAGAAGGATATGTGGCTATGAGAACTGTCCGAGTTGTGCAATGTGATAAATAATATACCGGCTATTATTGGATTTGAAAACTGAAAGAGGTCACAAGCTAAGGGACATGGTCAACACCTGGAAGCTGGGAAAGTCAAAGAAACGGACTCTCCTCTAGAGTTTTTAGAAAGAAACATAGCCCTGCAAAAAACTTGATTTTGACCCAGTAAGGCCCATTTTGGACTTTTAACCTCCAGAACTGTTAAGGTAGTAAACTTGTGTTGTTTTAAACCACTGTATTTGTGTTTATTTGTTATAGTAGCAATAAAAACTAATAGAGTGACCAACTAATTTTGAGTGGGAGGAAAAGAAAGAGACTTAGGATCAATCTGAGTTTCTGACTTGGGGGATAAGATGTCACTATTAATCAAGATAGAAAATAAAAGGTAACGAGTTGGAGAAGAGAATATATAATGCATTAGGCTTAGGATATATTAATAAATATATAATGTACAGGAATATTTGTCTAGAGGGTAACTGATGCTTGAATCAAGATCACAGAAAAGAAAAATTGCTGGGAGTACATATAGGGTGTTTCCATTACATGAACAATGTAAGAAATCAGAGGGGATATTACACACACACACAGAAAAGATAGAATGAGAAGATAGCCAGTGATAGAACACTGAAGAACACAATATTTAAGTTAGGGGTGTGAAGAGGTTCAGTTTTAAGAAGAAAAGGAAAGAAGACAGGTAAGAATCAGGAGTAGAAAAGAAACATAAGTTAGAGTGTTTCAAAAGGAAGTGAGCAAGAGATCCAAAAGATGCAGAGAGATCCATTAACAGAAGGGACTGAAAATTGGCCATCCCTAGTAAAAAATTAAAACTATGATCCTAAGACCCAAACTGTGTATAGCAATGGAACAACTATATATATATATAATATAATATAAATATATAATATAAACATATATATATTATATATATATGATTACTGAAAGGGAGATTGATCACATGTGATATATCAGATTTTTAAAACATTATTTTTAGAGAGAGGGGAAAGAAATGAGAAAGAGAGGGATATATCACTGATTAACCTAATGCAATAATTTATATTTACTTATTATAATCAAATGAATTTCCCTTTATATTTTTTTTGCATTAGATCCAACTTGTATTTGTTCATTCTATACTCACAGCTTACTCATCACAATCAATCAGTGTACTAAAATCTGAAATATTTTAATGTCAGATAAATTTTTTAAATTACCAGTTTAATTAGGTAAAACTAATCCACCAACTTAATAAAGACATGCAAATAAAGTAATTTTCCTGTTGCTCCTGGATTAGTACAGCACACAGAGTTGAATAAAAGCACATTTTAAAAGGACAATGATTCACCTCATTAGCATGACATTTGCCTAGTAAATTCAGTCCTGTATTCCCAGGACTGCAACTTGTGATAGAAGTAATGTTATATATATATTTAAAGGTACAGATTAATGCATAATAACTTAAATATTAAAAATGAAACATTTAGCCCTGGCTGGTATGGCTCAGTGGATTGGCATCAGCCTGCAAACCCCAAGGGTCGCTGGTTTGATTCCCCAGTCAGGGCACATAACTAGGTTGCAAGCCAGGTCTCCAGCCAGGTCTGTAGCTGGAGGCAGGTGAAAGGCAACCATACACCGATGCTTCTCTTCCTCTCTGCCTCCCTCCCTGCCCTTCTCTCTGAAAAGAATAAACAAAATCTTTAATAAATAAATAAATAGCATTTAAGGTTTAATTGTATTAATTCCAGGAGCAGTGTACTTACATAAAAGTTGGTTTATCTATATGAAAAAAAAAACAATAACAACAAATAAAGCCAAAGGCAACCTTTAAAAGCTCTCTCATGATGGGAAGAATAATTCATATATTAAACACTATAGGGAAAAGATGCAAGTTACATTTCCAGTGCAAGTAATTAAAACAAAAAATATAGTTGTGGTTATATCCACAGAGTAAAAAAGAAATAAAATTTTGTCCAAAATAACCACATTTGGGGCAGCTTCTAATTGATAGGGTTTTAGGGAGGTATGTCAACTGAGAAAACAATGGAACTGAAAACATTCAGATATGTATGGTACCACCCAAAAAAAAAAAAAGAAACCTTTCATTTTTATTGCAGATACAGCTGATGAAATCAATTTAGGGATATAGCTGAAGCAATTATTCAGAATGTGTTACAGGAAAGAGCAGTTAAGAGACCTGGAGAGTGAGATCATATGGTATTCATCTTTCTCTGACTGGCTTATTTCACTTAGCATCATGTTGTCTAGGTCAGGGGAGGTGGGTATAAAGGGACTAAATGATAATGGAAAAAATACAATAAAGAGTGCGTTTTAAAAAGAGAGAGACATGGAGAATAGAGTAAGCACTTCTAACGTTTACCCAATAGTACTTTCAGAAGGAGAAAAAGAAAAAGTGGGGAAGATAATTAAAAAGCTATTTGATAAAATACTAATTTGGTGTTGTCCATAAAGAATGAATAATATAAATCCTCATATTCAAAATGCCAAATGTCAAGCAGCATACATTAAAATAAAGCCACATCTATACATATTTTAGTGAAACTGAAGGACACATAAATCAAGATCTTAAAAGCAACCAGAATGAGAGATATTAATATACAAAAGAACAAAATTTAGCATGTCAGTTGACTTTACAGCAACAACATAAACTAGAAGGCAATTGAAGGAATTCTTTAAAGTGCAGAGTAGTGTTATTGAAAACAGATTTATCTGAGTAACGACCGCAAGTTGTTATCCCTCTTTGTATTACCAACACCCTCTGGCAGTGCCCTCCTCCACTGATTCCGTACATGTGATGGGATTTGGCGAAGAAATAGAAGCAAACTTGATATAATCAGAGAATTGATAAAGAATTTACATGTTTCTCTCCTCTCTCTCTTTCTCTCTAACATCAACAACATTCTCCATGAGAAGACCGGTGTGGACTTGACACAGAACCCTAGGGGGCTCTTCAGTTATAAGGGGCCTGCTTACCTATCACCAACGAAAACCTTAATAACAGAGTTTTGTTGAAGAGGAAAGGAATTTGTTTATTTAAAGGTTATACAAATTTCAATTAAAGGTGCAATTCTGCCATTAAGTCTCACTCCCTTTAAAACACCCAAAAATAGACAGTCCTGCCAAATTAGGCCAGTTTCAGAAGAGAGGTATGAGGTACCATCCCAGCCATCATTCTACATTCCCAGAAGCTTTCATGCTCGATTGGGGGAGGGCTTGCATGCTACCTCCCTCTTACACCACAGATATTTCCCTAACTTTGCACAAACTGCCTATTCCCTCCCCAACTCTGCAAAACCGCATGTGCCATTTCCTGTGCAAACTGCCCATGCCCTTCTCTCTCCAAAGCCACGTGAGTCATCACCTGTTTCTCAAGCTGTGTGTCTGTGTTTTCCTCCACTTAATGGCTGCTGCCTTATTTTCAAATCCCCAACAAAGGCCTTTGACACAGCGGGTATGACAATCAGCTCTGACCCCTCACCCTGCTCTCAGTACAGCCCCATAAGCTTTTTCATCACTATCCTAAGGTTAATAATGTCCCTCTTTTTTTTCTTGGTATGCAAGGGACAAAGGCTGTGTACCACTGAGCCCCATCACCCCACATTTTCCAAGTCATAGAGCATGGGGAATTTTGGCTTTCTCCCACTCTGTAACAGACTTACATACAGGGACATTGAGCAGAGCCTGTCACCCTAGCTGAGGCTATCCTAGATCAGCCAACAACCATCCAATCACAAGACATAAGTGAGCCTGAGTGGAAAAAAGAATTAACCAGCCCTGGCTGGTGGCACAGTGGATAAGGCACCGGCCTGAGAACACAAAGGTCACTGGTTCGATTCCCAGCCATGGCACATAACCAGGTCTCCAGCCAGGTCTGCAGCCAGGTCTGTGGCTGGAGGCAGGTGAAAAGCAACCATATATTGATGTCTCTCTCCCTCTCTCCCTTTCTACCTTTCTCCCTGCTCTTCTCTCTCTAAAAAAAAAAAAAAGAATTAACCAAACAAGTTTGCTCAAAGATATTCCAAACTATATAAGTGACATAAGCAATAATAAATGGTTATTTCTTAGACCATCAAGTTCGGAAGTGGCTTGTTCAGTACCATTATTGTGTCAAGACAACTGATACAGAAATTGGTATCAGAGTGATATATTGGTGCTCTTTTAAAACTTAAAATAAGGGACTGACAGTGAAAACAGCAGAGTTATGATCTCTGAAAATTATCTCCTCCATAAAAGCAACAAAAATGTTGACAGCATTATCAAAATCAATGTTTTCAAAACTACAGAAATTAACCAAAGGCAATTAAGGGAGCATTTACTGAAGAAAAACAACTAAATCATGTAACTAACAGTAAGCTTGGTTGCATCATAACTTTCTCCATTTTCATCACCTTTGTTCCAATTCCATGGTATCTATGAAAAATAAGAGTCCACAGTCACAATGAAAACCAGCAGCTTAGCAGTGACGTGAGAGGACAGAACAGATTTAGAGAATGAAGTTTATATGCCTGCATAGGTTGAAGCCTAATATACCAGCTAGGCTGCATTTGGACGTAGAGCCTTTAAAATTGTAATTAAGGTTAACTGAGGTTATAAGGATGAGGCCTTGGTCCAATAGGGTTAGTGTCCTTATAAAAAGACACATCAGAGAGTTTACTATGTCTCATTCTCCACAGGCAAACAGAAGAAAGGCCATGTTAGGGAACAGCAAGAAAGTGTCCATATGCAAGCCAGGAGGAGAGTCATCACCAATAATCAAATTTGCAGCACCTTAATCATGGACTTCAAACCGCCAAAACTGTGACAAAATATATTTATATTGTTTAAGGCACCTAGTCTACAGTGTTTTGTTACAGCAGCCCTTGAAAGCTAATACAAGATCCTCCAAAGTATCTTGTAAGAGGATTTTCCTTATTTGAAAATTAGTATTGGTATTTCCATGTAAGACTTCATTCCAAGGATGTCTTTATTTGACCAGACTCCAAGATTGCCAAGAGAAAATGGCCTTTTTCCCAAGGTTGTTTTTAAAATACCTTTTGGGGAATGTAACAAAATCTATGACACTCCTTCTAATAAAAATACGTATAACACATGCATATGTTTATTTTACTTAGTAATTCAGAATATGCATCATTGATGGCTTTTGGTAAAGAATGGGTAGAAACTTTTTAGGCAGAGTAGAAAAGGAAGAGCCCAAACAGAGGAAACAGTATGTGCAAAAGCCTGCAGACATTAAAATGCCTGTGCATCACTGGAGTGAAGCAGCACTGTAACATGATTCAATGTGATTGGAGCGTAAGCTAAAAAGAGAACCAGGCATGGCACAAGATGAAAATAAAAGATAAGAAGATAAACAGGAATAAAGCATGAAGTATCTCATATGTCACTCAAGCACTTTATTTATTCAGAGACTAGGCCATAATTGAGAGATCACAGTTGGCACGTCCATCCCCTCTTTTAACTGCTTAAAAACTATAACTAGAACAGCAGGTGCTCAAGGAATGTTAATTGTTATTCTATGAGTGTGGAGTTTTGCTGGCATCCACTGAAGGTGTTGAGTGAGCAGTACTCACATCTCAAGCTTTACATCTTTATGAGAGAAAAAACAATGTCAGAATGAAACCCAAATCACCTGAATATCAATTCTTTTACTCCTTAACCCATAGCAGAGTATCTATCCCTCTTTAATAAGTTGCAGTGGTTCGCCACATTGACAGCAAATTAGATTAAGTAGGGGAACTTTCAAATAGCACTCTATGCTTCAGATGCACTCCAGACCAATTAAAATAGAATATACAGGAATGGAGCCTGGACATTAAAATAGAATATATAGGAATGGAGCCTGGACATCTACATTTTTTAAAGCTCTCCAAGTACCTTTAATTTGCAACTAGAATTGAGAACTGCTACGTTAAAAAAAAAAATACCCTACAAAAGTAAACTCCTACCTACTAATCTAGCATTAATTTTATGACAGTGCATGTAGGCATTATACAGTTTAGAAATAAATTTTTAAGACATTTTAAAAGTATATGCCGGGCCATTTGATTTCCTTTGCTAAGAGACCAAGACTGTTACTGGAGGAACCACAGGGCTGATGAAGGGAGTCTGAAACAGTATGCTTGGGGGTCAATATCAGGACCTGCAGGTGGCCAATCTGTGCTGGAAATATTCAGAGTGGGATTTTTCACATTTTAGATTCTCATCTCCTGAGCATGCTGCCTAAGGCTATTGTTCTCTTTATATCTTGCAGATCTGTCCTGCAAAAAGGCTACATGCATCAACAGTTTTTGCTAAGCATCTTGTGATTAATTGGATGGCCTTTTAGTTGGACAGTTTCTAAGGACAAGATTTTTGCTGTTTTGGCTCAGGAAGCCATAAGGAGTAGTTGTGCAAAAATATGTAACATCACCATGGCTAATAAGTCATCCATTGCTATATATATATATATATATATATATATATATATATATATATATCTCCAGTATTTGAAGTCTAGTTAAATTTTAGGTTAGCAATCAACTACTTCTTATATTCTGTACTGTTTGGTCCTGAACATAGAACTGCAAGAAGAGAGTCATACAATGATTTATAAACCAAAATTTTATAGACCTTACTATGTATCAAGAGCTGTGCTAAGTGATAAGATTAGAAAACAACATGTATCTGCACTCAAGATACTCTCACTCAAATGGTATAATAGCTTCACATTGAGCCATAAAAGTTCCATAATAAAGGTATACAAAATAGAGGTAAAGTCAAAGAATATCATGACCACTTATAGCTGAGAAAGATTAGGTCCAAGTCTTTCTTTAAAAGATTTTACTTATTATGTTTCAGAGAGAGGGGAAGGGAGAGAGGCAGAGAGGGAGAGAAACATCAATGTGTGGTTACCTTTCACCTGCCTCCAGCTACGGACCTGGCTGGAGACCTGGCTTGCAACCTGGTTATGTTGCCCTGACTGGGAATCAAAATAGCGACCTTTAGGTTCACAGGCTGGCACCTTATCCAATGTGCCACCAGCCAGGGCTTTAGATCCAGGTCTTTTAAGGGATGTAAATATCAGTATAGAACTAGAGGAAACTCTCTAAACAAAGGGGAGCCATTTTTTTTAAATGAAAATGGTAAGGTGTGAGGTGCAGGACTATTATAAGCCAAACTGCAATATATAGGACAGGTTAAAGATTGCAAGAGAAGAGGTTAGGTAAGTCAGTAGTTTTATCAAGTGGTTCAAGTAAGAGGTAATGGTGACTTGGGCAAGGGAATTGTAAATAAGGATTGAAAAGAAGAGTCATGGGAGAGTCATTGGAGAGAGAAGTATTATAAAGTTAGCGTGCATTTTCAAGTTGAGACTGCTAAAGAGCTTGTGGGACTATTAGCACTCACCTATCCATCATTCTGTAAATCCTTATAAAATAACATGTACATCAAAAACTATGCTTGGTTCTGGAAGTGCAGCAATGAACATAGCAATGACTGGTGTCTTGCTTTCACATAGCTTCACATATCGGGAGAGGGAGATACAGACAATAAAAGAAACAAAGGTCACTGGTTCAATTCCCCAGCCAGGGCACATAACCAGGTTCCAAGCCAGGTGTCCAGCCAGGTCCCCAGCTGGAAGCAGGTGAAAGGCAACCGTACATTGATGCATCTCTCCCTTTCTTCCTCCCTTCCTGCCCTTCTCTCTGAAAACAATGAATAAAATCTTTAAAAAAAGAAAGATACAACTAACAGTTATAAGTGCTGTGAAGAAGTTTTGGCATGTTAAAAGAGAACAACAGGCAGCAGTGGTGGCTGGGGTGATTAACAGAACTCCTTTATATCAAACATTAAGTGAATACCTCTCTAAAGAAAGATTACTTCACAGAAGTTTTGAAGGAGACATGAGAAAGAGCAACCATCAAAGAAGAAGCAAAATCTAATAATGCCAAGGCTCTGAAACAGTATCAAAAGGGCAATCAGCATACTTCCCTCATTAAATATGAGGGAGCTGCCAGTATATTAAACGATGCTGAGGAGTTAAGTAACGTGAAAATGATAAATTGACCATTGCTTGTAGTAGTAGCACAGGCACCGTTGTTGACCTTGATGAAAGCAGTCCCAGTTGAATGCGGGAAAAACCAAATTGGAGGAAACTGAAAAGTGAGTGGGAAAAGTGAGTGAGGTGGGTACAGTGTGTTTACTAGAGAAAAGAGATGATGGGGTAGCTGGAAGGGGATATAGAAAGAGGTAAGTTGTACTTTGTTAAAGTGGTATAAGGATTTAGATCCCATCTGTGTACTGAGCTGGTAGAAAGATCGATGCACATGAGAAACGAAAATTTGAAGCAGGGATGATGCCTTCTAGCACCTCTATTTCACTCTCATCTTGCATCTGAGTCAGATAAATGAATCAAAGCTGATTCTTTTCAAAGTTGGGCTCTCTCTCTGCGGTAAAATAAAGGAACAGAAAGAAATAATAGAAGGCACAGAGGAGTAAAGATATTAAGCACCACAGAGGAAGAAAATGGTGCAGGAGAGCAGAGATCCTGGTCACCAAAATAAATATTGCCTGATTTCTAGAGTAGCTTCATGTCTGCCCTAGGAAGCATGTTCTGTCTCTTTCTCTACCTTCAAACCCATCATAGTGGCCCCATTATATTATTTCATCATTTAACTGTATTTATAAAATCTACTGGGTAACCACCAATGTTTCATTTTGTGACCCATGGAAAAATTTACACATCCCACCATGTATATCCACCATCTCATAGGAGAAACAATATTTTAGGACCAAAAAAACAGGAATTACATAAAATAACAAATCTCATCTCACAGAAACCCTCTCCCCACTGCTTCCTTATTTTATTTCTGTCATGGATTGGTGAAAATACCATCTCAGTCTTGGGTCAGTTATAGAAATTAACATTAGGAAATCATTGGATGGCAAGACTTAGAAAATTTCTTCCAATTCCAATTCTATGGTTCAAGTTAAAGGTAAGAAAAAAAGTATCATATTTGAAGTAAAATAGTTTCCTTTTCATGTTCTATTCAATGATCTTATAACTTTCCCCTAGTCACCCTTGCAGTTCACTCAGCCTTAGGGATGTAAAACTATGCTCTTCCATTCACAGCAATGACAAAGGGCTCTTCTCCCAAGTATTCCGAGAGCCCGAGCATTTGCAATAAACACCTCTCTCCACACAAGAGATAATAGCAGGTTCCACTGTCTTTTGTCAGCTTGAATGTTGATTAAGACCTCAGTAATCACACTGCTCTACCAAATCCAAAATCAAAAATACAGATTAGTTTTCAGAGACCATAAAAAATGAACCAGGAGGAAAAAAAATTAAAACCGCTTTACTGAAAGAAAGGAAAACATGAAAGCTCACAGGCCAGCTTCGATGAGATATTTTTATTTCTCAAGTGTTCAAGCTCCCTAGTATAGTTTAGCACTCTAAAAGACACATGTTAAAATATTACATCAAGTGGAATGTTTAAAAAGAGGCCTTAAGTTCTAACAGTTGCACTCAAAATACCAGAATTGCTACTCGCAGAAAAAGGAGCTCTGATGTGTGTGCATGTGCCTAGTGACGCCTTCCTAATTCCACTGGCCAGGCCCTGAAGCAAAGTTTCTTCCAAGGCAGGCTCTGTTTTATTGAATTCCCCGCCTGTCCTAATTCTATACCTTTCCAATTAGCTGACCTTCAAAGCTGACATTGTGGAAGGGACTTGTTTCCCGACAAGCTAACATTTTAAGGCTAATGGCTTTTTAATAAGCAATTGAGTTTTCAGCATTCAGCTCTTGTTATGTTTTATTGGATTTTGTGCTTTAATTTGGTATGTGTATTTTGGCCCAACTCCATGGCAGGTGCAATGTTTAAAATGGAATCAATAAGATTCACTGTTATGTATGATATGAGCATTTCAAGCTTAGCTTTCAAAACAAAATGCTTGGTTGGGCACTTCCCAGAGCACTGCAAAGAAAATGTGCTGATTCCTTAGGGCTTTCCTCACTGTAGCATTTTTTTAAACTTTCTTCACAGGTCTTGAATGTCTAGATCCACCCTCCCTTAAAGCCTATGACCTTATCTCTTCATTCTTGATGAGGAGAGCCATGCACAGCTTGTTTTACTTTTTAAAATCTCTTTTTAGTGCTTTGTACAGTATTACCAATTAATACGGACTTATATCTTTGTTAAATGACTAGTTGAATGAACTTGTCCTTGCTTCCTTCTCTGACTAAAAGGAAAAGAAACTACTCCTGTCCGAGGCAAATACCTCTTAAGTGTTGTAGAATTTATCTGATACTTCCCCCTCCTGCCTTCTTTAAGACCTTGCTTCACCATGTATTCCTTCTTACTCCGTCTTTGACCTTGATTCCTCCGATTGTCACTTAGTGGCTGGCTTCCTATAAGCACAGATAGATGTCACAATTTTGTTAAACTGTGGTGTGAGAAAAGAAGAGGGTAGTGATTCAGATGTTGGGTAGCAATGTTCTATTGCTTGATATCTGGGTGGTAGAGGTAAAACCATATATTTGTTTTCTGCATTTTCTGTACCTCTGTTTTATTTAACAAAGGTGAAAAGAGAGGAGAGGGAGGAGAGGAGAGGAGAGGAAACCACCCCAAAAGCAAGAACCAATTATCAATTAGAAACAATGATAATTGGTTTGAGAAAGCAAACAACTCTAGTGACTAGGTAGAAAATCCCTGGCAAGTCAGCTAATTTAAAAAGCTTTGTTTTTAACAAAAGTGAAAAATGATTGGCAGTTGTCATGCTATTTATAATACATAATCATTAGTATCTAATACATAAAGTATATAATTGTGAGTATGTAACTTAGAAAGAATTTAAAGAATTGAATGAAATTGCTACAAGAGAAAACACCTCTATCCATTCCCATATACGTATTTGTAAGAAAAAAAAGTCTTTGACACTTTCATTCTTAACAAAATTGAAGACAATTGATAATGAACCCTGTCTCATTCTAGCAATTAATAACAATCATTTATGTTTACAAGAGTGAATGAGAAGCAGCAGAAACAGTTCCATTCATCTCATTAAGAAATGCATTTTCAGTAAATGTTAACATTTTATGTTTAATAATTATTTTCCAAAAAAATTTAGTATCTTATTTTCAACCCATTGTACGTTGTTACTAACTGCACTGTTAACTCAAATCAGAAGGAATTTACCACTTAGAACCTTATGGTCACTTGATATAAAAAAATCAGTGTGTGCCCAGTTTCTTTCTGAGATTAATAATAGGGTGATCTAGGCCCTGGCTGGTGGCACAGTGGATAAGGTCCCGGCCTGAGAACCCAAAAGTCACTGGTTTGATTCCCAGCCAGGACACATAACCAGGTTGCAAGCCAGGTCTCCAGCCAGGTCCATAGTTGGAAGCAGGTGAAAGGCAACCATACATTGATGTCTCTCTCCCTCTCTGCCTCTCTCCCTTCCCCTCTCTCTAAAAACAATAAATAAAATATTTTTTAAAAATAATAGGGTGATCTATAAAAGGGATTTTAAGCATTAGAAAACTATGGCCTGACACAGATGAACCTTACAAATAGAATACAGATGGGGAAAAAGCAAGTCACAAAGAATATATACTACATCTATGACTCTCTTTATATAAAGTTTAAATAGGCAATACTAATCTATACCAGGGATTGACAAACCTTCCCTGTAAACATACAGATGGTAAATATTTTTTATCTTGTGAGCCCTAAGGTCTCTGTCTCAGCAACTCAAATCAGGAGTTGTGGCATAAAACCACCACAGAGAGAGTACATAACTGAAGGAGCACAGCTATGTTTGAATAAAACTATTTACCAAAAGAACACAAGTTGCAAGCCAGATTTCACCTGTGAGCTATTTATGGAAACTCCTGATCTATACTGTTTACAGATACACACACACATACAGCACTATATAATAAAATTATGATTACCACTAGGGGAGAGGCACAGCTACAAATGACCAGGTATGCAGAAGGAAAACCCAAGGTGACAGTAATTTGATTCTCAATCTCAGTCAGTTATCACAAGTGTTCACTATACAAACATTTACTAAATTTTATGTATATGTTTTGGGTCTTTCCTATGTATTACATTTTATAATAAAATTTTTAAAATAATCCTTCCATTTCTATTGCACATTGTTAAATGACAATATATAAAATTATATGAATTTATTCAATACTGTTATGCCAGTAAGAATGAATAAAAATACTCCTTTATTTACACACTCAACAAAGCACAATGCTACTCCTTTCACCTCAAAACCTCACTTCTAGGAATTTATTCCAAGAAACTAATTGCTCAAAGGAAAAACTGTGTATGTATTAGGAAATCCCCCCCGCCAATGTAACTCATGTTGGTAAAGTCTTAGGAACAACCATGTAGCCATTAATAAAAGGCTTATGAAGAAAATTATGGAAGACTATGTTGCCATTAAGAATGATGATGTATCGCAGGTTCGAATCCCCAGCCAGGGCACATAACCAGGTTATAAGCCAGGTCTCCAGCCAGGTCTGTAGCTGGAGGCAGATGAAAGGCAACCATACATTGATGTCTCTCTCCCTTTCTGCCTCTCTCCCTTCCCCTCTTTCTAAAAATAATTAAATAAAATATTTAAAAAAGAAAACAAAACATTAAAAAAAAAAAAGAATGATGATGTAAATCTTCATTTATTGACATGTGGACATATCATGAAATTAAAATAATCAGGTTACAAAATAATATACAGAAGATTTTATATGTATAATAATACATGAATGTACATATAGAGAAAATATCCTTTAATATTTTGTGATTATCTAACCTCAAGGATTGAAAAAAAACTGATATGGCTTCCAACTTATATAGAAGCTTCTTCTTCTGCAGATGTAACTCTTTCCACAGTTTAATACAGTCAAAGGCAAGTGTTCAGAGAGCAACAATTTGGCTAGTTATGTATCATGAATCAAAGTATTGCACTATCCTTGATCAAGAGGACCCTGCCAGAAAAAAAAATGTTCTGATTTATTAAACTTGTGTCCCTAAGAATGACAAAGTGGCTGAATCGATAGTTTTAGATACCCTCTTCTTTGCCTAGCTCTTAGGAAAGAAGCCAGTAAGATACAAGGCCCACCCATTTTTGATGTGGCAGCCTTAAGGCAAAGGGACCAGTGAAAGGCAAGTTCTACTCTGAATACATGGATATGATCCAATCTTCAGACTGCTGTGGCTGTTTAACACCCAGGACCTCAGAATGATTCCAAATGCTACCTTTCTTGATCACTGTCAGACAGAAAAGAAAGAAGAGTGGGTAATGGAGATCCATACAACTCAAGCATGTTTCAGAGTGAGACCTTCACTTTTTATTAACTACAAATAACATTCATCCCATTGAGAAGGATGTTCAACTCATGATTCTTCTGTCAAGGGCCAGCGGAAAGGAAGAAAAAATTGGCAACGTTGTGTGATTGATGCCATGTCTAGCTTTCCTTTCTTCCCAAATGAATGACAAATTAATTATTTTCTCATGCCTGATGTTAAGAATTGACCCATATAGATGAGATATGGAGAACTAAAAAACATCATAAATATATGCATAGATAATTGCCTGCAAGTATACTTTTAAAAGAATAATGCTGTTTGTCTGTATTGTTGCCTTTGTTTTACTTTATTCTTTCCATTTTTGTATTTTTAATCTTCGTGTATATCAGTTTCCTACAACATAAAACAGTAATCTAATCAAGTATTTTTAAAATACTTTCCACTGGAACTATAACCTCAAAGAGCTGCTTCTTGCCTTTCTTTTTTGCACCCTTTCCTTGTTAGCAACTCATCTCTTTTCCAATACCACTCATCTCCCACCCATACCACTCCACTGAAAATGTACTCTCCAAAGGCAACCTTATCACTGTGAAATCCTCGGTCTTTATTTTCTTTGACAGCTCTCCCCAGCATTCACATAGTCAACTGCTTCCAGCTTTGCAAAATATCTCAACTATTCATCCTCTTGTGTGGGTGTGTGTGGGTTTTTTTGTTGTTGTTTTTTTTTAAACTTATTGTACAACTTCATGCCTGTATTTCATCTGTCTCTTTGACTGGCTTTATTTCCTCAGTTGTTATGAAATATAATCTCTAGCCTTTTAGCTGTGTCTCTGGGTCATTACATTCTGTGAATCAATGTCCAGACTGTGTTCACCATTCAGACTATTCTCTGAGTTCGAGCTCCATCTCGTAACTGTCATTTCCACTGGGATCTCTTAACATCACCTTAAACCTAACATGCCTGAAAGGGCATTTGCTAGCACAAATCAGGTTTCCCTCCAGACATGCTTCCTCTGCCCCCTGAACTAGGTTATAATTTCATTGTTTTTGTAACAGCCTTTGGCTAAAAAGAAAGAAAAGGCACTAAGTGATATTTAGCTACAGTAGAAAGATCAAAACAGAACAAATGGTGAGTCTGAAGGCAAGAATATTTTTACAGCTGATTTCATAAAAGAACTTGGACCATTATATCATCATATCAATTTAAGTATAGCCATAAGACTGAATTTAGCTCCAATTTTGGAGTCAGTTGGGCCCTAAAGAGAAATGTATTCATTACGTAGATTAAAAATTTACCGTCTTAAATTATATGGATTAAGAATCATGAGGAAGTTAATGGAACAGACTAGAGAGACAACATATACACCTATGTGGTCAATTAATATTTGACAAGAAAGGAAGAATATACAATGGGGTCAAGAGAATCTGTTCAATGAATGGTGTTGGAAAAATTGGACAGGTACATGCAGAAAAAATTAAAACTAGGCCACCTTCTTACACTATATAAAAATAAACACAAAATGGATTAAAGATTTAAATGTAAGACTCAAAACCATAAAACTCCTAGAAGAAAACATGGGAAGTAAAATCTCTGCCATTTCTCTTAGCAATGTTGTTTTCTGCTATATCTCCTTGAGCAAGGAAAACAGAAGAAAATAAACAATCAAGACTATGTCAGGCCAAAAGGTTTTTCACAGAAAAGGAAACCATCCAAATTAAAAGGACAACCCACTGAATGGGAGAACATATTCACCAATGATACATCTGATAAAGGGTTAATATCCAAATTTAAAGAACTCACATAACTCAACACCAACAAGACACACAACCCGATTCAAAAATAGACAAAGGACATACAGATGCCCAACAGAAATATGGAAAGATGCTCAAGGCCCTTAGTCATCAGAGGGATACAAATTAAAAGCACAATGAGGTACCACCTCATGTCTGAATGGCTATCATTAATAAATCAACAAACAAGAAATGCTGGTAAACATGTGGAGAAAGGAGAACCCTCAAGCACTGTTGGTAGGAATGCAGACTGGTGCAGCCACTGTGGGAAGCAGTATGGAGATATCTCAAAAAGTTAAAAATGGAACTACCTTATGACCCAGCAATTTCACATCTGGGTATATATCCCAAGAAACCCAAAACATTAGGTTGAAAGAACATATGCACCCCTATGTTCATTGCAGCATTATTTATAATCACCAAGATATGCAAGGAACCCAAGTGCCCATCAGAAGATGAGTGGATAAAAAAGCCACAGTACCTTTACACAATGGAATTCTACTTGGCCATAAGAAAGAACAAAATGTTATATTTTGCAATAGCATGTATGGAACTGGAGGGTATTACGCTAAGTGAAATAAGTCAGTCAAAGAAAGACAAACACCATATGATCTCATTTATATGTAGAATCTAAAGAACAAAATAAACAAACAAAATTAAAACAGACTTATAGAGACACAGAACAGACTGATAGCTGCCAGATATAAAGGAATTTCAGGACTGGGTGAAAAAGTGATGGGATTAAGGAGTAGAAATTGGCAGTTACAAAATATTCATGAGGATATAAAGTACACCATAGGAAATATAGTCAACAATATTGTAGTAACTATGTATGGCACCAGTTGGGTATTTACAATACTGGCAGGGTGAAGACTTCATAAAGAATCTGACTATCTAAAAATTAATACAAAATAATATTGAATATAAACTGCAATTCAGAAATAAAGTTTAAAAAATAAGAATCATGCATGAGTAGGTACTCATTTTCTCCATTCTTCAACACCCATAGTTAGCCGTTCACCAACTATTGTCAAATCTTTAGTGTCTTTCATTGTTCATTACTTCGTTAAATTTCCATACTCACTAAATATTTGATTCAGGGTCTTTCTCACCTTATATCAAGACATTACAATGCTCAACATTATAACTGATACACTCTATCTCCCATATTCTGGTCCTATTATTATAAATTTAATCTGCTAAAAAGTTATCTTTGGCACTTCACTGACTATAAGATAGAGTCCATTACACTGAATATATAAGTAAAACCTATAAAATCTGATTAAAAACTGCCATTTTAATCTTATCTACCATTTCTTTCCTTCACAAATTATTTCTTATCAACTTTTGATAGTACTATGTATGTATAAAGAAAATTTTTAAATGTGCACAGGTAAAAATAATACCTGGGAATCAGGGATCATGTGGGGTTTAGTAAGTGTAAGAAAACACCAGAGAGCCTACAACCAGGGTTTCAGGGTCCCATAAAATAGGAGTCAGTAAGAAAGAGAAGTCAGTGAAATAGAATGGAAAGCAGGTGAAATGTGATGTTACAGAAAACAAGGAAAGAAGATGATCAAAAAAGATGGAGTGGCCAACTGTGTAAGATAAAGACTAATGACTAATCATTAAATTAGGCATAGAGAAGCAGCTGGTGACCTTGACAAAAGCAAGATTAGTGGAGTGGACAGATTGAGGTCTGGAGTGAGATAAGAAAAGATTAAAATGTGGGAAGAAGATAGGTTATCACCAGCTTTTGCATGGTTTTAACAGCGGGGATAGCAGTGAAAAGATTATAGATGGCAAGATATGTACTGTGAAGGGAGAACATGATGTTTTTAAGCTAACAGAAATTATCCAATACAGGAGGAACTGATGTCGCAAAAGGAAGATGGTGTAACTGAAAGAACAAAATACTTGGGTCAGTGAAAAAGGATACAATTGAGTGCAATTGAGGGACTGCCCTTTGGTCAAAAGGTGGAGTAGGCTGCTCTCCACGGATTCTAGTTCTCAGTGAGATATAAGACTGGGAGAAAGGGAATGGGGGTGGTGTGGGCTATAACATTTATAAAGAGAGAAGGTATAAAAATTGAGGTCTCAGAGAATGGAAAATGAACTTGTTCTAGAGAAACAGTTGAAATTCCTGGCAGTACTAAGACATGATTTTAGTGTTAAGAGCATTACTTTAAACTGAAACTCAGGTTAATTTAAAGTGAAACTAAGGTACCTGATGAGTTGATTTTCTTCAAGTATGAAGAAGGGGTAATTAATGCACAGGGCAGGAATGGAACTCAACTCCACGATTTTTGACTCTAAGACCAATGTTCTTCCATTAAACTATTTTTAATGGCATTTAAGAAAGTATTTTCTTCTAGAAAAATAATATTTCAGGTTACAATTAAGTAATATATTTTCTCTAAGTTAAAAAAAAAACTATAAGGTGAGCAACAATATTTATAGGAAAAAAATTGAAGAGGCTTCCAACATGAAACCATTTGTAACCTGTATGCCAATCAGTGTACATTTCCCCTTGTAAATATTGTAAAATGTCCATATGCTCATGCTGTAAAAGCCCTCTTGGAGCCTTGTAATCAGGCCAGTGGACCATATTGTCATGCACAATATAACCTCATTCCTTCTTGGCCCCCAACAAAAGACAGCAGGCTGATAGAGCGAGAGCAAATTAGCACCCTGTTCATCTTGCCTTCTGCTTACAATGCCTAGAGGAAGCTTCTTATTTTTTGCTGGCGACAAAAAAAGTCAGCCTCTTTGCTCTCTGAGCTGATTCATTTATCAATTGTGATTCTGCAAACACACTGAGAAGCAAAGAAGATATAGATGTTGATATAGATGTAGATGATAAATAGCCATAGATAATAGATATAGATATAGATGATATTAATATAGATATAGGTAGAGATATAGATAATATAGATATATTCACAAATTCCTATGTTTAAAATGTTTTATGGTGTGTGTGAATGTGTGTATTTGTACATAGACACAAGCATATTTGGTACCACAATATAACTTTTTCAGTGGCCATAAATGGGGAGAGGTTGAAAGGAGAACAGTCAGGTAATGGACTGCAGATGTTGCTGCAGAGGCAGAATATGGTAGGATTGAAAGCAGGGACTCTCAAGTCAGGCCTCCAAGATCAAAGCCTGGCTCTGACAGTTGTTAGCCATGTGGCCCCGGGCATGTGACTTATATCTTCTGGATCTCAGTTACCTTATTTGTGAAAGAGGAATAACAGTATTTTAATTAAAAGCTTATTGGAAGATTATGAGTTGTTGTTGTCTGCAACTCTGGCAACTAAGTAGCTGGTGATCCTAGAGACATTTAACCAGTTGAGGTTCAATTTCCTTATCAATAAAACCTGTTTGGCTTGGTAAAATACTTCCTCTCACAAGATCCTACATTTTCTGGTATTTTGGTAACTTAATTTGCCAGATTTGGGGGGAAATAAATATGTAGTAGTTATAGACCTTCCTCCAAATTTTCACTGTTACCTATGCCTGTGTTCTCATTAGTGGCCACATAAACCTATCATTTATATTTGATTGAGGCATGCTATATGTGAACTTAGAAAGCAAGTGTGACTTCCTAAAATGCATCTGCATTAATATTCAAGTTGGCTTGCATTCTGTGAGGCCTTAGCAATGTATGGCAAAGAGGGGCACAACTGAGGCAGTTCAGTTCTGTGAAATGAACTGCATGGAAGATGCCTCATCTACAAAATCGAAAGAAGTTATAGAACAGTCACTATCAACAGAAAGTACTTAAGTTTCCTTGCCTTGTGTCTTCTGGTTCTTGCTTCACTGAGAATCTTTGCTGCAACATGTCTTACATATGTCTCATTCATGCTGCATTCTCCTGCTGACAACAAAGAGTGACATACATTAGGTCTCAAAAATGTATAAAAGTGAGTGAGGGAGAGAATGAAAAGGCTCATTTGATCATTTGTGTCATTTTTCATCCGCCTCTAAGTCAGTTCTTGTAATCTAAAACCTTTTGGGTAAGGATTAGGTAAACATTTATTCTAATATGACTGAAGCAGACTAATCAGTGTATTTATTATTTACATAGTTACTTACTGGGAAATAGTTGAAAAGTTCACAAGAAATTCCCAATTATTTATAAATGCCTAGATTACCATCTTTGCCTGTAGCATAAAATGTAACTCCTTCCAGTGATTTGGTGTCCCCCAACTCATTTTCCACACCCACACAACCTCTTTCCACAATAAAGACTCCATTTCAGCAATGATTGAAAGGACTCATACTCAAACTGCTAAGGGAGAAAGCAAAACAACAAAATACTGGTTCATACTTAAGGCCCTGGGCTTTTGTGTGCCATATGGTTATTGAGCTTGCAACCTAACAAATACAGATGCCAAAAGATCTTTTTTATCCCTGTTTTGTGATGTGTGCAGTCAAGCATGTTACAAAGAAAAAGTAACCAGAACAAAGAGCTGACCAGAAAATAGATAGCAATTTGTGATCAGTGAGGAGGATACTTTCTTAAGGTTCCAAGGTTATTTTTTATTTTTAAACCCTGTATTGCAGGGCAAAGAAAACACAATTGTATAGTACCTAATTACAACCAAGTGAAATCACCATCAAAGAGACCCTGAATCTTGGAGAGATGAAGAAGGTCAATGTATTTAAAAAAAAAAAAAAAAAGAAAGAAACAGACAAACAGACAGACAAAATGATGGTAATCCCACAAGAATCATTAGGATATGAAAGAGGGGAGCAAAAAGGGGATGGACGCAATACAACAACAATAAAATTAAAAAAAAAAAAAAGAAAGAAAAAAAAAGTTTGGTAATTTCATTGCTTTTCGTGGCTTAACCATAATCTCATAGATACACACATTGTTTGGGGGATTCAGAGCAGTAAATCTTAGGATGATAGCACATTCTACCAAAAATCATTTGCTAGATTAGTTGTTATTATTAAAGAGAAGCAAATAAAGATTTTATGCAATTGAAAAATGCTATATACAAGAAGTCACAAGATCTGGAATCTAATCTCAACTCAACCGTCCAGTCACTTTAGGATCTAATATAAGCCAGTTCTCCTTCTCTGTGTTTTTTTTGTTGTTGTTGTTGTTTTTTTTTCCCCATGCATAAGATGAGTTAATGAAGGGAGACATGCATTTAATCAGATCCCTTCCAACTGTAACAAAAAATTTTAGAAGTCTTACATATTTACAGAACTTGCCTTGGTTTACAAAAGGCTCCATGTATTTATCATTTGATCCTCACAACCACCTTGTAAGATAAGAGTCATTATATTTATTTATAGATAAGGAAATCAAAGTTCTGAGAAATTAACAAATTTCCCTCAAACCACCCTGCTAGTGTGCTGCAAATATAGTCTCACATCAAATGTAGTATTTTTTCAATCACAGTACATTGACTCCATGATACTTGCTATTTATCCTAATGTACATAGTATTTCTCAAAGTTTAAATTATTACATGACCCACATTATTATATGACCCACAAATTATTATATGATCCACATATAGTGAAGCGGTAAAGAATTTCATTGGACTGCAAATGACCTATTAAAAAAGCAGCTAGACTATGAGTCATATTTTCATATTCTTCTTTCGAAACTCTCTAGTCAAAGGCCAAAAGGAACACACCATAGTTGAACAAGTTGGGTTTACTACTCTTGAAGTGAGGGAGAACACACATCATATGAAACTGGGGTGTCTCAGTAAGAAGATAATATAAAGGGCTGGTTATAGAACTTGAGCTTATATATAGTAATTTGGGGAAAGATTTAAGGAAGCAGAGTTTTGCTCTGTATTGGATGCTGTTAGAAAGTGGGGATAATAGGATGATTGAGTAACTTAATAAATTTTATCTATTAAAAGGCCAGTCTAAGGCAATAGTAAAGCTACAATTGGTAAAGAAATTGCAGTCTTTCATATTAGCCAGGATAAGGGAATACGTGGTCACTTTTTGTAATTTATACAGTGCTTATCTTTTGTCTATGTTCAGATGTGATTATAAAGTGGTCCCATCTGTTTCTTGATCTATTATGGTCACAAAGGGGTCTTGTTTGGTGTTGATGTTCCATGAATGTGTTTATGTTCAAGGTGAGAACACCAACGTCCAGCTATGCAGGCCACCAACACTAAGGTTTAGCTCCTGAATGTCAGAGGCTGCTTTTCTCTTTCTCAAACTCACTAAATCATTTTAGTGCAGCTGATAGATCAGGGGGAATTCTCAAAAAAGAAAAAAAAAAAGTCTATTCTTTTCCAGAAGACACTTTCTCATGCACTATTTCTATATGGCAAAGAGCACCTTATGCAAAGCTAAAACATAAACCAGAGACTAAGAGAAAACAATCTCAATGTATCTAATAAAAAAATGAAAATATAAACTTCTCATATAAATCAAAAATAAAAAGCAAATGACCTAATGAAAAGGACAGTAGACAGAAATAGGCAACTCACATATTAATACTTACAAATGGATAAGCACAGCCCTGGCTGGTATCACTCAATGGGTTGACAGCCATCCTGTGAACCAAAATTTCACCAGTTTAATTCTCCATAAGGCACATGCCTGGGTTGCAGACCAGGTGTCCAGTAGGGGATGTGTGAGAGGCAGCCTAGTAATGTTTCACACATGAATGTTTGTCTTCTTTCTCCCTCCCTTCCTCTCTCTCTAAAAAATAACTAAGCCTTTAAAAAATAGATAATCATAGATATTCAATTTGACCATTCATGAAGTAAATTAAAACAACAGGGCAATTTTCTTCTGCCAGATTGATTTTAAAAATGATGTGGAAATAGGAACTGTTCCTACACTGGTGGTTAGCAGTGTACAAGACACAACTACTTAGTAGGGTATTTTGGCAATTATTATCAAATTTTAAAATATACATTACAATTTTAAGTCTTTCCTATAGAAATGATAACTAAGGTACACAAACACATATGGCTTAAAATTGTTCACTGTAACATTTGTAATACTAAAAATTTGTTAAAAATCCTTACACCATTAAAGTGGTAGCTAAATTTTTAAATTGTCAGTAACAAAAATAGTCACAAAGATGTAAAGTACAGCAAATGGAAAATAGTCAATAATATTGTAATAACTATGTATGGTGTCAAATGGGTATGAGATTATTGAAGTGATCACTTTATACAGTACATAAATGTCAAATTGATATGTTGTATGTTATCTGAAATTGGAAAATAATTTAATTTTAAATGGTGCATCCATATTTAGAGTTCTGTGCAGACAAAATAATTAGATGGGTCTGTATGGAATATAACAAAATAAATCAAAAATAGAAATGAAATATCTCATTTTTTGTCAAAATATGTATAATTTTGTATCTATGTATATAGCTACATAAGTATACATACATAAGACATATGTATGTATATATATTTTTAATGAACATAAAATTATTTATAAGTGAACATGCCAACAGGGTTGATTGATGTCCAGGGGAACTAAAGGATAAAGAGAGAGCTGCAAAATGGCGGAGGAGTAAGTGGAGCTACACCAATCTCCACCCAGGTCGCATCTGGAATTACTTTTTTGGAGGAAAAGTCAGCTGGAATGACCAACAGAGCACCAGCAGGAAAGACGTCCTATAACCACAGACAGAACAGAAGAGGCCGCTGCATCACAATGTGACTGGTAGGAATCTCGGAAACATGAGATTGTTTCCGAGGGCTGGCTGGGCCCCCACTGGAGGCAGCAGCCGAAGGGATGGTGCTGGGGCTCCACCTGAGAAGTGGGGGGGGGGGTTCTGGTCCCCCAGCTGGGTGTCCCAGCTACGGCAACACTGCGGAGAGCAGAGCAGCCTCCAGCTGAGAAGGGCAGAAAGCCGTGGAGTTTGCTGGCCTGAGAGAGCCCTGGAGACAGAGAACCACTAGGGTGACCACAGCGACAATACATGGGCCCCACCTACCCTGGGCTCCAGTGGAGGGAGGGCGGAGAGGACTGGAGACACGTGGGGAAAGTCTGCGGTGGTGGCTTAGAGGAGAGAAGCGGGGAGGTGGCTGTGAGGGTCCCGCTGCTGACTCACCACCCACACCTTCCGCGGACTGCGCTGCGCCCATTGGCTACGTATGAGGGTCCTCATAGCCCCGCCCACTGGACGCACCCTGCCCCGCCCAGCGGCGCCTGAGCCTGGCGCCTGATCACAGTTCTATGATTTACATCTAAATGTCTCCCTGCCCTGTCTGAGCACAGATACATTAGTTGGCACCTGAAGAGGTATCTCTCGCCCAGCAGCGCCTGGGCCTGGCGGCTGATCACAAACTCTGACTTACAGCTGGGTCAGACAGTCAGTGCCACACAGTGGCAAGTGAGCCTGGCAGCTGACCATGGATTCATTGCTTTGCAACTGAGTCAGCCCTTCTCGCTCAGCAGCACCTGGGCCTGGTGGCTGATTAGAAATAGAAGCGTGTAAGCCTCGTGGCTGATAGTGGATGCCTTGGTTCACAACTGAGTTCATTTGTCCCACCCAGTGACCCCTAGGCCTGGCGGCTCATCACAAACTCATCGGATTACAATCGAATCTTTCAGTCTAGCCCAGATAGCCTCACATCTATCAGAATGGCGATCATCAACAAGTCGACAAACAAGTGTTGACAAGGATGTGGGGAAAAAGGAACCCTGGTGCATTGTGGGTGGAAATGCAGGCTGGTGCAGCCACTATGGAAAACAGTATGGAGTTTCCTTAAAAAACTAGAAATGGAACTGCCTTTTAATCCAGCAATTCCACTACTAGGACTATACCCAAAGAATCCTGAAACACCAATTCAGAAGAACCTATGTACCCCTATATTCATAGCAGCACTACTTATAATAGCCAAGTGCTGGAAATAGCCTAAGTGCCCATTAGTGGATGATTGGATCAAAAAACTCTGGTACATTTACACAATGGAATACTACACAGCAGAAAGAAAGAAGGAACTCCTAACCTTTACAACAACATGGATAGAACTAGAAAATATTATGCTTAGTGAAATGAGCCAATCAGTGAAAGACAAATACCATATAATCTCATTACAGGGCATAACCCATTATGTGGGCACTAATGAATAAAACAAACAAGCAAAACAGAACCAGATACATGAATACAATGAATAGACCTTCAGTGGGTACAGGGGAGGGGGAGGAGGGAATGGGGAGGAGGAGGCAAAGAAGGGGAGCAGTTTAGTCAAGGAACTAGCATGGAAGAATCATGGACATAAACAACAAAATTGACTTTGTGGGGGATTGGTTGGTCGGGAAGGGGAGAGAGGGGAGGGGAAATGGGATAGATGTAATACAGCAACAATAATTTTTGTTAAAAAAAAGGGTAATAGGGAACTAAGATTCTCCTATTACAGGGCTCATGTATGGTCTTATTCACTCTGGAACCCAGCACAAAAAGCAGAAGTTTGAAAAGCACTTAGACTGTACATGAGGGAGAGTCATTTGCAAATCTTAAAGGAGCTGATGGAGGGGCATGGGACAATTGAAACTGAGACACTGGCAGATGCCATTTTTGCACTCTCCACCTGCCTTGCTAGCATAGGCAAGTGAGCTTGGATGTGGCATCCTCTTGCTTCCTTGCTAGAATAGACAGGGGCAAGTGGTCATGGCACTGTCTTGCTGCCTTGTTGAAACCAGAGGCTTGAATCTGAACATTTGAGCAATCAGGGCATTCTCCTGCACTCTCCCTAAAGCCTGTGGGCACCTGCTGTCAAGGCATTTTCCTGCTGCCTTGCTGAAGACAGCAAGCATGCCCGCCCTCTGCACTCCCCAGCTGCTTCATTAGAGCAATCAGGCACAATAAAATTTGCACACAAGATGTCCCTAGATCACCTGGCCCTTGTGGTCATGGGGGATGGTGCTCCTGGGCTCTGCAGGACTATGACAATGGAAAAGATAGGCTACCACCTTCTGCACACACAGCAGACTGAAACACACCCCCAGACTCCCTGAGAAAAATGCCTATTTACTTTTCCTGGAGCTTAATTAAGCCTAAGGCATAGGTTTCAGGATTCCCATATATGTAGAAACGAAAAGGTGCTCTCAGGGAACATAAGCAGGAAGACATCAACCAATGAATCTCCCTGGACTTGCTATAGTGCAATGATACCTCCCAAAAAGGAGATTAGGCACTTGTCCAGAGCCCCACTTTTTACAACTATTACCCAACGGACGCCTCCAGATCTCCTGGTCTGGGACCAGCAGAGTTTAGGACTGTAGTCTCATAGGATGGCGAATATTTGCATACTGTAAAGGTTGCTGCATAACGAGCCATCTTCAATAATCTAGAACTAGGTGCCTTAGAACACTGAGAGGTCTTGGCACAAGCTCACTAATGGTGAACTATTAACCAGAACTCAAATTGTATGGACAATCACAAAGGATCAAGACACAACTTAAAGCTAGGAGGAGATTGAATGATAAAATCATCCTCCATAATAGGCCGCTCTTTCAAGACTGAGAAAGGTAGTTGTTTTTCCTAAAGAGTCAATCGAAATGAGAACAGAGGATTATATTCCAAATGAGAGAACATTCCAAAAGACAAAACCTCAGAAAAAGACCATAAGGGTACAGACATAAGTTATATCTACCTGATAAAAAATGCAAAGTAATGTTCATAAAGTGGTTCACACACTAAAACTTGGAAGAAGAATGGATGAACACAGTGACAATTTCAACAGAGACCTATGTAAGAAAGTACTAAATTGAAGTCACCGATCTGAGGAATACAACTGAATTTTAAAAATTCACTAGAGGGCTTCAACAGAAGACTGAAAGAAGCAGAATAATGAATCAGTGAAGTGGAAAACAAAACACTAGTGTGCATACAAACAGCAGCAAAAAGATAAAACAATTTTCAAAAAGTGGAGATTGCTCAAGGGGGTCTATGGAACAACATCAAGTAAAATAACATTCATGTTCTCCCAGAAGGAGAAGAAAGAGAGTAAAGGACAGAAATATATTTGGAAGAAATAATGGCTGAAAGTTTTCCTAAACTGGGGATTAAAACAGACACCCAAATCCAGGGAGTCCAGAGAGTTCCAAATTAGATATACCCAAAGATATGCATATAAGGACACATTATAATTAAAATGTCAAAGATTAGAGAAAAGGGGGAATCTTAAAAGCAACAACAGAGCCCTGGCTGGTATGGCTCAGTGGACTGAATGGCAGCCTAGAAACCAAAAGGTCACCAGTTCAATTCCTGATTAGGGCACACACCTGGGCTGTGGGCCAGGTCCCCCATCGGGGGCATGTGAAAGACAACCAGTCAATGTATCTCTCACACATCGATTTTTCTCTCCCTCTCTTCCTCCTTCCCTTCCCCTGTCTCTAAAAAGAGATAAAATCTTTTTTAAAAGCAGCAAAAAACAATTTGTTACGTACAAGGGAAACCTCATAAGACTATCAGTAAATTTTTCAGCAGAAACTTTGCAGGTCACAGGGGAGTCACATGACATATTCAAAGTGATGAAAGAAAAAAATACTCACAACCAATAATAGTCTATCCAGCAAGGTTATCACTCAGAATTGAAGGAGAGATCAATTTTTTCAGGCAAGCCAAAGCTAAAGAAGTTTATCAACATTAAACTGGCCTTGTAAGAAATGTTAAGGAGAATTCTTTAGGTTGAAAAGAAATGGTGCTATTAATAATAAGAAAACATAAGAAAGTAAAAATCTCACTGATAAAGGTAAATATACAGTAAAAGTATTAGATTGATCACTTATAAAGCTAGTATGAAGGTTTAAAGACAAAAGTACAATCATGTGCAGAATAACAATGTTTCAATCTACAACGGAGCACATATAAAACAATGGTCCCATAACATTATAATGTTGGTATAAAATTACTACCACCCAGTGATGTCATAGCCAACATAATAACATCATAGCACAACCCATTACATTTTTATGGTGATGCTGGTGTAAACGAGCCTACTGACATACCAGTCATTAAATTATAGAACATACAATTATAACAGTGCATAATATTTGATAGTAATAATAAATTACTACATTACTGGATTATGTATTTACTATAGTATACTCTTATTAACTTAGAATGTACTTTTGCTACTTGTAAAAAACATTTGCAGTAAATAGGAAAACATGTCATGCTGGCTGCAGACTCATACATTCTGTTTGCTGTGTCTCTCGATTACATCATGTTCGCTTGTACTTGATTTAATCATGTGTTGATTTATCCAGCCGTACAAACTGTTTTAACTATATTTACATTGGCTCAATACTTTCTGGACAGACCTCATATATATTTATATATATATATATATATATATATATATATATATATGATATATCATATATGTAACTGTCTATAAAATGGAAAAAATAAAAACATTCAAAAATAGTAAATTCTCACTTCAGTAAAATATATTTTGAGCATAAATGAACAATAAAAAAACAAGTCAAAAACACCAGGGAGGAGGTATTTTATAAGTTCATATAGGCAACCATACATTGTTGCCTCTCTCCCTCTCTGCCTCTCTCCCTTCCCCTCTCTCTAAAAATAATAAAATCTTAAAATTACTTTTTAAAGTTCATATAAATAAATATCTTCACTAGTATCTTCATTTATGCAAGTAGGCTATGACAAAGTCATTTTAAAATCTACATTCCATTACAGAAATGAAACAATTCAGCCTGTTTTTCAAATCACTGTAAATATATTCACAAATAGATTTGAAGATACTTCCCAGATGTTTTTAATTTGATGTTTTTTTTTCAGACACAAAAAGCAAATGAGCATTTTCACAGAAAATTTGTTTTTTAATAAGTTCGTGGTTGATTGTGCCAGGTGTGTGAGTGAATTTCGAGAGATTCCCAACAGCCCTTGGGGCTTGTCCTCCAGGGAATATATTGTGAGAATACCTGTGCAGGGCCGCAACATCTGACTCTTTTCAATACCAAAACTTGCAAGTGCCTCTTTGATTTACCTACAGCCAGACACACAAGGACTTAGGCTTTAAAAAACATTTCAAGATGATCCAACTGTGATTTCTATTTTTGTCAGGCCCTATACTAAGTGGTGCTCAAAATGTTTTGTCCTCTACATTTTAATAGGCAATGTTTCTCCTAGACAGAGTACCAGAATAATTTTTTGTATAAAGCTTGAGTAGAAGTTTACAAAACACCCACACAAAGCTGTTTCAATATTTTGGAAGATTTTAAGTTATATTACAACAATTATATATTGAAATCAGGATAGTTTTTTGAGTAGTGAAGGGTCTTAAACTCATTTGATTCCTGTCACCCTTTAAAAAATTATTTTTTCTTTCTGGAGAAGGGAATGATTTCTTCCAATTCATAGTAACAAATAGTAAAAGAACTAATAATAGAAAATAGATCTCCTGCTTATACTCCTACTAATCCCCTATCCTTTCTTTCCACTATCCCACCCCATCTATTTTTCAGTTCAAAGTAGAAAAAATGTATCCAAAATAATGTCTCAGTTTTTTTGTACTAATTATTCAATTCAAGCCTAAAAGGAGAAGGAGCATTTTATTTTATAGCCAATAAACTAAAACATGTATTTTTTCTTAAGTGGAAAGGCAGAAACCAAATTGACAAGCCTTGTGCACAGTATCATTTTCAAGCATATCCCTGATGAAAAAAAAAAATGAAAGGATCATAAACAACACTGACTGTTACATGAAGCATATGACATGTTGGTAAATGCCTTTGATCCTTCTAGCAGGAAATAAAAATGGAGTAGATGACCTCCTTAAAAGAGTGGAACAATACCCACTCCCTTCTACCCTGGGAACCTGCTTTCTGCATTTAAACAGAAAAGGAAAGCAAAATAAAATAAGCAATTCATCCATGTATATAGTTAAGGTAAAAATGTGTAGTATAGAGTTCTGTAGAGGAGAGTGTCAAATGTGAAGTCAATCACTACAACAGGAGAGCCAGCTAACTAAATCAGAGAGAAAAATGGGATGAAAAATGCCTTGAATAGCACTGTGGGCTACCAATTGTTATAGACTAAGTGAGGTTATGTGCAGGTTCACAGGCACAAATATAAGGTCCTGAACTGGACTTCAAAACTACACTGAACAGATAGAAAGCAGCGGCCATTCAAGTAAGATTTGGGGATTTTAATTGATAGTTAACTTAATATGAATTAAGTAGCAAGTTAAGAAAAAAACTAGCCCTGGCTGATAGCACAGTGGATAAGGCGCCGGCCTGCGAACCCAAAGGTAGCAGGTTCGATTCCCCAGCCAGAGCACATAACCAGGTTGAAAACCAGGTCTCCAGTTAGGTCTGTGGCTGAAGGCAGGTGAAACACAACCCTACATTAATATCTCTCTCCCTCTCTGCCTCTCTCCCTTCCCCTCTTTCTAAAAATAATGAAATAAAATCTTAAAAAAAAATAACAAATGTTATCTTAGGCACATACATTAAAATATGACAGCTATAGTAAAATAAGCTCTAGTTCTACTCTATTTGGTGCAGTCTTGGGTAAATTACTTAACTTCCATGTGCCTCAGTTTCCTCATTGGTCAAATGAAGGAAAAATTGTTAACTTCTAGTATTGTTATAGGGTTAAATTAATCAATACCCATACAGTGCTTGGCATGGTACTTAATTCTCAATAAAAGCTAACTGCTAGTATTATATGCATCATTATTGATTATTCTTTATTACCATTATTTAGTACATCCTAAGGTACTGAACTCAGTGAAGTATTTTTAAAAGGTTGTCCATTCAAACTAGAAACTTTTCAGTAGAAAGTGGCCAAGCAGGTAGGAAAAAAACGAAAAACCCTTACAACTATACCAGTAAGGATCATATAGAAAATGAGATGTTTAACATGAAGAACAGATGTCTTGGAGTATTGTAGAAACTGTCAACTACATATCAGAAAGGTTCTCTTGTGGAAAAGGAGGCAGATTTGTTCTCTGAGGCTCAAGACAGTGGGTAGAATTTATAGAAAGACATGATCGGATTTAGTGCAAGAAAGACTGTTCTAATCAACAGAACTGCCCCGAGATGGAGTGAGCCACCTCAAGAGGCACGGTGCAAGCATTAGCTGTAGACTTGTTTGGCTAGGATTTTGAAGATGCCATTTACACCTCAGATGGTTGGGTAGTAGTAAATGACAGTGAAAAATCAGTGATTTCCAGCCAAGAGGCTCTGTAATTCCATGCCAGTGAATGAAGCAAGTATGTTTTGGTGGGTAACCCAATGATATCCAACTCAAAAATTCTCCAAGAGAAAAGTATTCCTGTTATTACACAACTATTAGCACTCTACAGTGCAACCCTGAGGTCATGGTTAACCATGTCAGCCACATAACCAGATACTTAGAATGGTAGAATGTGGCAATCCACAGGGTGGGGATTGTAAATGCATAAAAAGCTGTCCAACCTTCCTCAAATCACAGAAATACACATTTAAGGTTATTGTGTAATTTTGTATGCTTTTTGTTTTTATTTTGCTTATTTGTTTAGGGTTTTCAGTTTTCAGTTTTATTTTTATTGTTTATGCTGTTACAGTTGTTCCTGCTTTTTCTTCCTTTCCCCACCTCGACCCAGCCCTACCTTCTCCCCACCCCAAGTCAATCCTGTAATTGTTGGCCACGTCTATGGGCTGTGCCCAGACCTACTTTGGTTAATCCCTTCACCACCTTTCTGGCAGCTGTCAGTGTGTTCTGTGTATCTAAGCTTCTGTCACTATCTTGTTCATTAGTTTATTGTGTTCATCCGATTCCACATGTGAGATCATGTGGTATTTTTCTTTCACGGACTGGCTCAATTTATGTAGCATAATTTTTTCCAGGCCCATCCATGCTGTTGCAAATTGTGACAGTTGTTTCTTTTGTACTGCTTTGCAGTATTCCATCGTATAAATGTACCACAGTTTTTTACCCACTCATCTACTGATGGACACTCAGGCTGTTTGGAAATCTTGCCTATTGTAAATAGTGCTGCTATAAACATAGGGGTGCATATATTATTTGTATTGGTGTTTCAGAATTGGGGTATATTCCTAGCAGTGGAATCAAAAGGTTCCATCTTGAATATTTTAAGGAAATGCCACATTGTTTTCCCACAGTGGCTGCACCAGTCTGCATTCCCACCAGCACTGCTTTAAAAGTTGAATGATATTAAGGGCTGACAAGAATGTGAAGAAATGGGAACCTTTATGCACTGTTGGTAAAAATATAAATTGGTATTCCTTGGAATCTGTCTTAGAATACTCACACAAAGCAAATATAGACTGGATTGCTCTTAACAGCCTTATTTATCATAATGAAAAACTGCAAACTATCCAAATATCCATAAACATGTTAAGGATGAATAATGTATGGTAAACTGATACCATGGACAAGCTTAAAAGAATAAAGAAAATCTTATGCATTGTTTAGGAAAATCTACAAGACTCACACACAGTTAAAAGCTAAAAGTAAGCTGCACAAAATTGGATAAAATATGACACAATTTGAGTTAAAATAATACAAAGATGCAAAACCAACTAAATATTTATATTGAAACACTTATAAAGCACATAGAAAAATCTCAAATGGATAGACGCTAAACTGATATAAAATGAAGAGGCACTCTTCCAGTCAAAGCTACTTTAGTTTAACCTATAATGTTTGGAATTTTTACAATCTTTTTAAAGTTCTACTCATTTAATTAAAAATAAAGATGTGGTACATATATATACAATGGAATATCACTCAGCCATAGAAACTAATGACAGCTTACATTTGTGACAACATGGATATACCTAAAGGATATTATGCTAAGTGAAATAAATCAGAGGAAAACAAATACCATATGATTTTACTCACATGTAGAATCTAAAAGACGAACAAACCAGAAACAGACTCATAGATACAGAGAACAAAATGATAATTTCTAGGTGGGAGGGGGTTTGGGAGTTGGATGAAAAAGGTGAATAGATTACGAAACACAAATTGACAGTTACAAAATAGTCATGGGGATGTAAAATAAAGCATAGGGAATATAGTCAATAATATTATAATAACCGTACAGTGCCAGGTGGGTACTAGACTTATCATGAGGACCACTTTGTAAATTATATATGTCTAACCACTATATTATACACCTAAAAGTAATATAGAAGGGTGGGCAAAGTAGGTTTACAGTTGTTCATATGGAAAATATATAATAGAATAATAATACAGGAATAAACTTTAACTGGTATATTCACAATTGTAAATCAAAGTTTTCTCACTCCTTTAATACCAAATTTCAACTGTAATTTTTAAAATAAGAGTAAATAAAAATAAACTTTCACAGCCCTGGCTGGTAGCACAGTGGGTAAGGTGAAAGCCTGTGAACCCAAAGGTCACTGGTTCAATTCCCAGCCAGGGCAACATAACCAGGTCTCCAGCCAGGTCTCCAGCCAGGTCAATGACTGGAGGCAGATAAAAGGCAACCATACATTGATGTTTCTCTCCCTCTCTGCCTCCCTCCCTTTCTCTCTTTCTCTCTGGAAATAATAAATAAAATCTTTAAAAATAATTAAATAAATAAAATAAACTCTCAAAGACCAAAAAACAAAATTAATTTAAAAAATGAGAGAAAACTTGGGCTGGTAAGGACACTAGAAATAATTTAACCAGCTATTTCATTTTACAAATAAACATAACTGATACTTAGACGTTATGCAATTTGTTTAAAGTTCTACAGATATTTAATGGTGGAGTCAGAATTACAGAACATTTGTGTAATAAAACATAAGCTTTGAGTACAGAAGCTTGAATCTGTGTTCTAACTCTACATACTAGGTATGACCTTGTACACTTAATAATTGAATCTCAGTTTCCTCTTCTTTACATTGGTGGTGTTTATTCAGAACTCATTCAGATGCAAAGAACCTTAGCCAATTTACATTAACATACATAAGGGAAATATGTCATATTAAAAATATGAGAGCCCTGGCTGGTGGCACAGTGGATATGGTGCCAGCCTGTGAACCCAAAGGTCGCTGGTTCAATTCCCAGTCAGGGCACATAACCAGGTTGCAAGCCAGGTCTCCAGCAAGGTCTGTAGCTGGAGGCAGGTGAAAGGCAACCATACATTGATGTCTCTCTCCCTCTCTGCCTCTCTCCCTTTCCCTTTCTCTAAAAATAATACATAAAATCTTAAAAAAATATATGAGAGTAAAATAGGTGCGAGACACAACTGCATTCAGGGATGTAAATAATGCCCTCAAGGGGAGCAAAAAGGGGATGGATGTAATACAACAACAATAAAATTAAAAAAATAATGCCCTCAAGATGATTTAGATCCATCCCTCAACATTGCTAACCATGTGTTCATTGATTCATTCCCAGGACAGAACCATGTGGTTCAGGTGGAAAGGTCAATCACAGTACCCTGGATCCATCTATTATTGGAGAGGGGTCATTTCCCCCAAACAAAAAGAGTTTCTGTAACAAAAAATAAATGGGGACAGACATTTGGATATAAACAAAAAAAGATCAACTGCTTTAGACACTTCATAGTATTGATGGAAAGGGCAATAAGAAAATTTAGCAGGTGGTATTGCATGTGCTGTATAATGGTATGCAAACATGAAGTGTTATTAAAACATGACTCTAAACTCCTATCGGCCTGCAATTTCCACTCTTCTATGTTGTATCTTTGTTTCACACTTTGGAAAATTATCATTACTAATAGGTTCACAATGATCTCTCTTTCTCCTCATGGTTATGTCTTATGTTCCCTGCTTTCTCAATGTTCCATAATGGCCATGGTATTTCTATTAAAATAGTTAGAAAATGTTCCTATGTCAAGCTTTGGAAGTAGAAGAGGGACAACTACCTAAATTTAGTGGATATTAGCAACACTGAGAGAAGTTACAAGACTGAAATTTTAGTTTTAAAATGACTACACTGAGAAAAATACTCTTAAAGCTGTACCTTCTCCTGCCTGTGCTGTTCCTGTGATTAGAGACACCAAATGCTTAACAGCCCCACCCCAGTACCACTATCACCTTCCATCGCCTGGAGGAAATAGCCATGAACAATCATGAGCATACGCAATAAATATCAATGTCTTGAAACTTCTCCAGGTGCAAAGCCCATGAAGAGCTAGGGGCCCTTTCCCCCTCTTTCCAATGTGTACACTAAACCCTAATAAAGTTTTGAGGCATTCATCTGTATCTTCCAAGTCTCTTCTTCCTCACCTAATATTCCTCAGCTCTACATTGTGAGGGAGCATAAGGAAAGAGACAGAACCCTAAACTAAGGTCTCTCTATAACCTCAAGAACTCTTCAAGGCCTCAAACACTATCATTTTCTTCAGGCACATTCTAGCACCTCTAAACTGTTACTGCCAGTCACTATTAGGATAGCATGTTGAAAACATGACAAGGAATTGAAGGCTGTTCAAAACAGCAACCAGAATGGTAGGAACTTCAAAGTTAACATGTTAACTTGAATTTCGCAGCCTCATTTTCCATTTCCTGCTACTCTTTCCTCTCCCAAGTTAAAAACAATAACTTTTATCCAGTCAGGCAACAACAGTTACAACAGGAATGAGAGAAAGTTGCAATCTTATACCTTACAAAGCACTATGAATGAATTAGTGAGGCAGGGATTACTGTTTCTATTTTAAGGTGATGAAACTGAGGCTTATATAGATGAAGTGACTTGTATAAAGTCACAGCCATAGTAAAGGCAACCCCAGACCTCAGGTCCCACCATTTTTCCTATGACATCACCATGCCATTCAACAAACAGTTGAATAAGTGGTACAGGATATATGTTCTTTAGCACCTAAGGAGCCAGAGTTTAAATAGCAGAATGTTCTGAATAACTAGTAGTTCAGAAAACCACAGTATGTAATGCGCCAAGAATATGCCTGACATAGTGGGTGCTCAATAAATCTCTAAAATATATGAATAAATTAATTAATGATAAATCATATAAGGGTCAAGGTACTGATAAACATAAAATATTATGATGTTAAGTATGTAAGTGCTTGGTAGACTGTTATTCTTTAAAATCTTTCTTAAAACAGAATATGCAGTACAACATTTTAAAACTTTAGACTTGACTACACCAATCTGCATTCCCACCAACAGTGCACCAGGGTTCCCTTTCCTGCACATCCTCATCAGCATTTATTTATTGATTTGTTGATGATAGCCTTTCTGACAGGTGTGAGATGACATATCATTGTGGTTTTAATTAGCATTTCTCTGATAACTAGTGACATTGAGCATCTTTCATATGTCTATAGGCCATCTGTATGTCCTCTTTGGAGAAGTGTCTTTTCAACTCCTTTGCCCATTCTTTAATTACATTGTTTGTTTTTTTGGTGTTGAGCTTTAAGAGTTCTTTATAAATTTTAGATATTAACCCCTTATCAGATTCATTGGAGAATATGTTCTGTTCAGTGGGTCATCTTTTCATTTTGTCAATGGTTTTTTTTGCTGTGAAAACTTTTAAATTTCATATAGTCACATTTTTTCTTTTGTTTCCCCTGCCTGAAGAGATATATATTTAATATAATACTGTGGAAATCAGTACAGACTTACCTCAAAAAATTAAAAATGGAACTGCCTTATGACCCAGTGATTCCACTTCTGGAAATTTATCTGAAGAAAAACAAAACACTGATTTGTAAGAATATATGCACCCCTATGTTCATTGCAGCATTATTTACAATAATCAAGATTTGAAAGCGGCCCAAGTATCCATTAGTAGATGAATGGATAAAACAGCTGTGGCACATTTACACAATGAAATACTACTCAGTTGTAAAGAAGAAAAGTTTACTCTCTATGACAGCATGGATGGACCTGAAGAACATTATGCTAAGTGAAATAGACAAGTACCATATGCTTTTACTCATATGTGGAATCTAATGAACAAACTAAAGTAACCAGCAAAACAGAGACAGACTCAGATAACAAGCAGGCTGATGTGGGGAGAGTGGTTAGAGATGAGGGATGGAGGGATCAGGAAAAAATATCATGGACACTAACAACAGTGTAGTGATTGCAGCGGGGAGGGAGTGGGTGAATGTGGAAGAGGGTATGGGGGGATAACTGTTAATGGAAAAATACAATAAAGTGAACTATGAAAAATAAAAGTTTAGCCTTGAGACACTACAGAATGTCATTAAAGATAAGTGGGGTCTTGGGAAAGTTATTCAATCTCTTGAACATCAATTCATTCCTTCATTCAATAGATATTTGTTGAGAATCTGTTATATGACACACAGGGAGTAAAAATAATAGGCTCAAAAAGTTGTGAGGATGACAGAAGACATATAAAGTGACTAGCAAATACTAAGAATTCAACATATAGTAGATTTTATTTTTATTATTATATTTTCTAATGCCCATCTTCTTGAAACACTCTCATTCAGTTTAACAGCTGATATGACAGAATGTGCAGAATACTATTTCTTCCAAATTCCAGAGCAAAATAAACAAAATCCCATGATCAGAATCCCAACAGATTTGCACTTGGATCCAGCCAACCAGTTCTACTTGTGTAGGGTGGGGGTCATCTGACCTAGCAGTAGCCACTATTACTGGAGAAGAGGGAGTCTCTACAAAAAACTGTCATAAGTGGAAGTAATCACATATTTCTAGGAGGAAAAGTTTGGTAGGGGGATATTTAGCTTAGAGAAGACTGGGGTGTGGAAGTAGAGAAACATTGGGGGGACAGAAAAGACAAAAAGTGAGCTGTTTCCAAAGGCCATTAAGGCAAAGAGGACTTAATATTATTTATGATTATCTCCAAGGTGGGCATATGTACAATGGCTGACAGCTTCATTGAGGAAAAATTGGACTCATAAAAGATAATATGATTGAATTTTAAGCAGAGATACTAGGGAAAGAGAAAACTGGAAGGAAGGTCAGAGTTCCACAAAGGCAAATAAAAATTATTAGATATCCTTTGAATAGCACCATCAGTATTAGAGTGCAAGTACTGAAATGTGCATTCGGGTGTTACCCTGTGCCAGATTTAGGTGTCACAGAAACACTAATAACAACACATGACTGGCATAAATAAAATTTATGAACCAAAGTTGGGTGCTGCTTGAATAAAGATAAATTATGAAAACTCATTGCATGGCCCTGGCTGGTGTGGCTCAGTGGATTGAGTATCAGCCTGCAAACCAAAGGGACACTGGTTCAATTTCCAGTCAGAGCACTTGACTGGGCTGTGAGCCAGATCCGCAGCTCGGGGCACATGAAAGGCAACCACACATTGATGTTTCTCTCCCTCTCTTCCTCCCTCCCTTCACTCCTCTCTAAAAATAAATAAATGTATATGTATAAAAAATGAAGAAAAAAAAACTCACTACGAGGAATTCAAAATCTATAGTCTGGCATGTCTTGATTTGAAGGCCAAGGGGGTGACATGGGGAAGTAGGTATGGCAAGTACACCAAAGGCAGCTTGAATAGGAAATAGCTTAATGATGATCATTATGATAACTCACAACAGGGACACTTCAAAATTTTCTGAATATTCACATGTGTCTTCTTATTGGCCCTATAGCAAAATGGTTAAATTGTAAATATTATTTAACACTAAATGTAATTGCTATACAAATCTGCTTTTATTAAGCAATCTATATCACTGCTACATTAATCCTTGCCTTTCTCACCAGGAAATCAAACAAAGAAAAGTTTTTTCTATGCATTGTTAAGTCTTATCTGACTTAACAATGTATCTGTATCTGTCCTTGGGAATAAAAGCACCTGTAGAAAATTAACAGCTTTAGTAAACTGTATGGAAAATAAAATCTGAAAGGGAGGTGAGTCTTTGAATACTGAGGATCATATCATAAACAAGCCAAATCAATCCCTATTAATTAATGAGAAAAGGTAAATGCCAGTTGAAAATGAAGCAAAAAGTTGATTTGAAATGGCTTTCAAATGTATTTTACTTTATAAAGATGTTCATGACATGAAAAAAAAAAAAAAACAAGTATGCTATATGACACCCAATAAGAAGTCAAGAAAATGTATTTTAAACCATTTTGGTGGAGAGCCCTGGCTGGTGGCGCAGTGGATAAGGCCCTGGCCTGCGAACCCAAAGGTCGCTGGTTCCCAACTAGGGCACATAACCAGGTTGCAAGCCAGGTCTCCAGCCAGGTCCATAGCTGGAGGCAGGTGAAAGGCAACCATACATGGATGTCTCTCTCCCTCTCTGCCTCTCTCCTTTTCCCTCTCTCTAAAAATAATGAATAAAATCATCAAAAAATATTTTGGTGGAAAGGAAAATCTCAGATTACTTATACTCTAGAGGCATTTTCCCCAAAATTATTCCATATTATATTCTTAAAAATAGTAAATTTTCATGTGAAATCCAAATAAGAAATCTACAAATACTCAAGATCCCAATGTAGAATCTTATGCTGCATATCACTATATCAAATGTATATATCAATCTCAATTGTATTTGTTGTAGGCAAGAACCAGATAGAACATGAAAACTTCCTGGTCCACTTTGTGGAGGAGTTACTATGAAAGTTGCCTTGTGATTAGTAGTAAATACCATATAGGGATGTGGCCATTCCTCGAGAATTGCTAACATAATGTGTAACAGGCACATACTGAGAACTGGTATACTATGGTAAGCTTCAAAACTAGAGGTCCAACAAATTTATTTCTGCTAAATGCTACATGAAGGTAAACTCAAAATATAAACTAATACTTGCAAAGATAAGTTGATAAATATGTTGACCAGAAACATTTTGCTAAGAAATATACAATATCAAACGAACAAAAAAATGCGGAGGTTTAAGTGAAGCATGAATGCTTTGAAATTTTAGCATTGACCTGCAACTTATTTTGCGAAATTAAATGACTGACTTCCTTAAAAATTATATAAACCATACAATCATTAGTTTGGAATATTTGAAAAGACAAATGTCACATAATTACTGGAACCCCTATTATACACATTTTCAAAAAAAAAAACAAAAAACAGGACCATCTTTGTTTTCTGTCATGGATCATTTGTCTAATGAGCATCTCCATGAAAGACGGGTGCCTGGTACAATAAATACACTACCAAGAAAACCAAAAGAATACTTGAACAGTCCAAGAACAGAGATTCTAAAACAGAAATCCAAGATATAGTCATTGAAAATTACCCAGAAAGACTATCTTGTCATTTAAGCCTTATTTGATTTTCCTAGACATATCACTTTATTACTCTCAGTAGCTGTTATACCTTTTTCACTTGAGCCATGAAAGACATCTGAGCATAGAACTTAAGAGAACTGGTTTGGGAATTAGACAATCCTAGGTCTTGTTTTATTGTTGTTCTATGACAGTTGTCCCAATTTTCCCCTGTTTCTCTCCCTTGCCTCACACCCCCACCCTCTCCACCCCCTACAACTCCCACAGGAAATCCCGACCCTGCCATCTATGTCCATGGGTCATTCATACCTAATTTTTTACTAGACTTGTAAGTGAACTTTGTGAATGACCATAGGTGATTGAGATTTTAATGAAAATCCCAGGAAGGCGTAGCCCATAGAGAATATGCAGGAAAAAGAAACAATAAACATATGTGGTTTCTATTACTGGCCCAAAGATGTATTATGAACTTAAGTCAAAGCAAGGTTCTTCTAATCTTGATCTCATATTGATCATCTCACTCATTTATATTACTGCTACTAATACCATTACTAATTACTAAATTACAATGTCAAACTGTTTTCTAAAACATTTAGGGATCCAGGTTTTTCTCGCTAAAATGACTCTGCCTTTAAGACATTAAGAAATATGAAGGGTGCAAGCTAGAAAAGCCTTCAAAGACCAACTGATACAAACTCTTTATTTTGCAGATAGGGATACTTAAGGTCAATATTTTGAAGTCCAATAAAAAGATGAACACAACATTATAACATTGAAAAAAAACATGAATAGGAAATTCATGTTTATGTCTCAAAAAAAGACATAATGGAAAATAAACATATAAAAAGTTCTACAAACTCATTGCTATCCAAAAAATCAAAGTTAAAATAATAGACCAATATTTAACATTTATTAAGTATTTTCTATCTGCTAGGCACTAATTGTTTATTTATTCTTCACATTTGCCTAAAAAATAGGTACTATTTTTATCTGCATTTATACATGATCCTTAGGCCTTGTCAACACAGACTATGGGGAGACATGCAAGGTAGTCAGGGTGCCAACATGGAGCTGCTCCCTCACACACTTGCCCTGTCTCCTTTCGCTCTCCAAACTATCCTGGTTTGAATGTTCACCATCCTCCTCTTTTCGATTTCTAAACGTATGAATGTCCAATGGCTTTTAATATCTTCATGTCTCAACTAAAATATCACCTTTCAGAGAGAACTTTTCTGACTACCCAATAGAAAGGTCATCCTGTTGTTTATCAAGGCAGCATGTCTGTTTCTTCATAGCATCAACCGCACCCTATAATTATTCATTTGTTTATTTGTTATCTGTTCCCTGTTCTTAATTGAATGCCAAGCTCTTTCACAGGACAGAAAATGTCTCAGCTGTCTATCATAACACCTATCACACATGTGGCAAATAATAGCAGCTTACAATAATGCTCCTCAGATTTCATTGCCTCCATGCTACTCAGTATGTCATGGATGGACTACAGGAATTTGCATTTAAACAATAAGGCATCCCAGAGATTCTAATGCAGGTGCTTTGCAAATTATCCTTTGAGAAACACAGGCAAAGGGGATTACACTTTTAAAAATGAACATGTCTCTATTCATTCAAAATTTACTGAGGGTCTACAATGTGCCAGGCATTAAGCCAGGTAACTAGCCAAAGATAAGGACTTATCATCTGATAAATCCTCGTGAAGGTTGGAGAAGGAAATAAACCTCACTAGTACGAAAGAAGAAAATACCCTAAATCATATAAAGTAGGTAAGACAATGGGATAAAGTAAATAGCCCAGAAGGACATAAAAGTTTTTAAGACTAAAGTTTTACAGATAACATAATGTCTAGTCAAAAAGAAAAGGGCTTTCATATTTATATTTCACAGCAGGTTTTATGGACTTTACTACATAATGGTTATGTTTGGGGAAGGCTTTATTTGAACACTGCGCAATTTGGGTAATTATAACACCACAAGTACTTCCAAATAAATGCTTTCAAACTCTACAGGATACAGAAAAACCATGTTGATGAAAAGAAGTTTGTAAAATGTCCTGTTTCAGCGGGTGATATTATAATGTCTTATTCTTTAGTATGCCCCCACTTATTTTGTCACTCATTGGAGAGTGCAATTTTCCTAAATGCAGTGTTCATCAGCTTTTTTTAGATAAGAAGAAGTTAAGAAACTATAAAATTTACCCCCAAATTGAAGCCATTAAAACAAGTGCATTTTTTAATGTGAAAACTTTAAGGCACCACAGTCAGAAATAAGCAAGTATAAGATTTGACTTTACCTATGGTTTCCAACAGTTTCTTCTTTTATGATCTAAGGAATTTTAAGAGTCTTTTTTATTATTTTTCATAACTTACTCTTCGGTGCAGCATTATTGGAAGAAAAGCAATGGAAATTTGAGCTATTAATATAATTTTGTCATTCATTAATTCAGTCATTCATTCAATAAATACCTATGCAACCTGAAATATGTGCCATGCTCTGTCTTAGCAGCTAGGCATACAATGACCAACAAAATAAAACAGAAAAAAATCTATGTCTTCAGGGGATTTCCATTGAAATGTTTGTGGTAAGTAGATACAGTGAGTAAATCATAATTTATGTCAGATGGTGATAAGGGCTATGGGGGGAAAAGGGCATGTGAGGAGGGATTGCTGCTGATGGCATTCAAATTTTAAACAGGGTGATCAGGGAAGATTTAACACATTGTTGATTGGTTACGAAAAAATTTATGTTTTCAAGCCCAAATGTTGTCAACCAATAATGAGTTAACTCGTGCTTGCACTTGCATTAGCTTTTGCTATAAAATGGCTGGTCAACAGTGTGTTCATGAATAGGTATATGCAGTTTGCCACATGAGTTAACTTGTGTTTGCACTTGCATTTTACACAAAAAGCATAAGATTGCCAGTCAACAATACTGTTAACAATACATAATGTTAACTGAGAAAGTAACATTTGAGCAGAATCTGAAAGTGGTTAGGGAGAGAGACTGCAGATATCTGGGCAAAACCTATTCCTGGCCAAAAAATGAAGATGATATAAATATATCGCGGTAGGAGCAGGTCTAGCACACTCAAGTAAAAGCAGAGACCAATGTAGTAAGTATAGTCAGTAAAGGGGAGAGTAGGCAGAAGCAAGATCATAAAGGCTTTAAGGTAAGGCTTTTACCCTGGTGGAGAGCGGAAAGACTGGAGTATTTGAGTAAAGAAGTGACATAATCCTTTATAAATACCCCTTTGGCTACTGTGTAGAGAAAACAGTAGCCAGTCAATTGTGGAAGAGAGAATAAAGTTATGAAGCTATTGCTATAATCAAGGCTAGAAATTATATCTTGAACCAGAATGGTAGTAATAAGAGCAATGAATAGTAAATGTATGGAGAGTCCGATGACTGCTCCCTGGAAGAGACCAAAGTTGGTGTCAAAGTTGGAGACATGCAGGAGGCAGTCATCAGAGGACACTGAGGAGTAAAAAAGTGAAGTATCAGAAAAATCAAGAGATTATATTTTTGAAACAGTGAAAATATTGTATCAAGTAAGAGGAAGCTATTAACTATATTAAATGCTGGTGATAAGCAAAGTTACATTTAGACTGAGAATGGGACTTAGGGTTACTAACAATAAGCTAATTGGTAACTATATTGGTTTTCTAGGGCTTCCATAACAAAATACCACACAGTGGGTGGCTGAAATAACAGAAGATCGTTTGCTCACAGTACTGAAGGCAAGAAGTCCAAGATCAAGGTGCTGGCAAGCTTGGTTTCCTCTGAGGCTCTCTCCTGGGTTTGCAGATTTTCAAGCTGTCCTTATGTGCCCTTTTCTCTGAGCACACGTGCCCTTGGTGTTGATCTACAAGGGGGGACCATAGAAAGGAATTTATAAAAAGTTGTGTATTTATTCTTTTTTGTAATTCATATTTACACATTCTATACTGCACTCATAGACCACAAGGAAATGTAATCCCCCTCTAAAGAAACTATTTTAAGCTATGGCTGGTGTGGCTCAGTAGATTGAGCACCAGCCTGCAAACCCAAGGGTCGCTGGTTCAATTCCCCAGCCAGGGCACGTAACCAGGTTGCAAGCCAGGTCTCCAGTCAGGTCCGTAGCTGGAGGCAGGTAAAAGGCAACCATACATTGATGCTTCTCTCCCTTTCTGCCTTTCTCCCTTCCCCTTCTCTCTAAAAATAATGAATAAAATATTTTATTTTATTTATTTTTATTCATTATTTTTAGAGAGAAGGGCAGGGAGGGAGGAAGAAAGAAAGAGAAACATCAATGTATGGTTGCCTTTCACTTTCCTCCAGCTGGGGACCTGGCTGGAGACCTGGCTTGCAACCTGGGTATTTGTCCTGACTGGGAATTGAACCAGTGACCTTTAGGTTTACAGGCCAGTGCCTATCCACTGAGCCACACCAGCCAGGGCTAACAAATCTTTTTAAAAAGAAGCTATTTTATATTTCTGAATTTCTTTTTTATTGTTATTGTATTAGTTGTCCCAATATTCCCCACTTTGCCTCCTCCTCAAAGCCTGTCATGCTCCCACAGTCAATCACCAGCCCATTGTGCATATATGTGCATCATTGTATATGTTTTTTTACTAGTTCCTTCACCTTCTTTCCACCATTTTGCCCCTTCCCATGCTCTTCTGGTCTTTGTCAATGTGTCCCATGTTTCCATGTCTCTGGTTCCATTTTGCTCATTTGTTTATTTTGTTCATTAGACACCTATTATAAGTGAGATTACATGGTATTTGTCTTTTACCACCTAGCTTACTTCACTTAGCATAATATTCTCCAGTTTCATCCATGCTCCTGCAAAAGGTAGGAGTTCCTTCTATCTTTCTGCTGTGAAGTACTGCATTGTAAATTACCACCATTTTTTTTTTTTTTTTTGATCCAGAAATAAACCCATGTCTCTATGGTCAATTAATATTTGACAAAGGGAAAATGAGCATACAATTGAGTAAAAATATAAATTGCATTGGGAGAACTGGACTGGTACATGCAAGAATGTACCACCAACTTACACCATACATCAGAATGAACTCAAGATGGATAAAGGACTTAAATATGAGTCATGTGGTTTTTGTCTTTAGTTTTGTTTATGTGGTTATTGATTTGTGAATATTGTACCATCCTTGCATCCTTGGGATAAAACCCATTTGATCACTGTGTATGATCTATTTAATGTATTGCTGGATCTGGATTGCCAATATTTTGTTGAAAACTTTAATATCTATGTTCATTAGAAATATTGGCCTGTAATTTTCTTTCTTTGTTGTGGCTTTATATAGTTTAGTAATTAGGGTAACACTGGCCTCATAAAAAGAGTTTGGGATTCTTCACTCTATTGGAAATTTTTTGGATAAGTTTAGAAAGAATAGAAATTAGTTCTTCTTTGAATGTTTTGTAAAATTTCTATGAAGCCACCTGATCAGTCCAGGGCTTTTATGTCCTAAGAATTTTTTGATTACTGCTTCAATTTCTCTCGTTGTTATTATTCTATTCAGGCTTTTTGCTTCTTCTTGACTCAGTTTTGAAACATTGCATGTTCCTAAACATTTATGCATTTTGCCCAAGTTTTCCAATTTATTAATATATATTTATTCATAGTAAATTTTTACAATCCCTTTTATTTCTGTGGTTTTGGTTGTAACTTCTCTCTTTCATTTCTAATTGTATTTACTTGGGTCCTCTTTTTTTTTTTTTTCTTGATGAATCTAGTTAAATGTTTGTCAATTTTGTTTATCTTTTAAAAGAACCAACTCCTGGATGCATTGATCATTTAAATTATTTTAAGTGTTTATGTTATTTAATTCTGCTTCTGCCTATTTCCTTCTTTCTACTCACTCTGGGCTTTGGTTTTTGCTGTTCCTTCTGTTCTTGTAGATGTAGGGATAGGTTGTTTGAGATTTTAATATTTTCTTTAGGTAGGCCTGTATTGCTATGAACTTCTCTCTCAGGACTGCATTTGCTGTGACCCATAGGTTTTGGGTTGTTGTGCTTTCATTTTCATTTGTTTCCAGAAACTTTTTGATTTCTTCCTTGATCTCACTGTTAACCCATTCATTATTTAACAGCATGTTATTCAGTCTCTATGTATTTGAATGCTTTTAATTTTTTTCCTTAAAGTTAGTTTCTAGTTTCAAGACATTGTGATCTGAGAAGATGCTTGATATGATTTCAATTTTCTTGAATTTGTGGAGGCTTGTTTTGTGTCCTACCATGTGGTCTATCTTTGAAAATGACCTATGTGCATTTGAAAGGAATGTATATTTTGCTTCTTTGGGGTGGTATACTTGATATCTAGGGTGACTTTCAATGCCACAATATTCTTGTTGATATTTTTTTTTAGATGATCAGTCCATTGTTCACTGTGGGGTGTTAAAATCCCTTGCAATGATCTCTTTCTTAAAGTCCTCCAAGATTTTACTTATGTATTTAGGTGATCCTGTGTTGGGTACATAATGTTTACAAGGGTTAACTTCTGTTGGACAACCCCCTTAAGTATTATATAGTGATCCTCTTTGTCTCCTGTTATGGTCTTTGTTTTAAAGTCTATTTTGTCTGATATAAATATTTTTACCACAGCTTTTTTTCATGTTCATTTGCTTGGAATATTTTTTCCATTCCTTCACTTTCAACATGTATAAGTCTTTTATTCTTAGGTGGGTCTCCTGTAGATAACATATATGCAGGTCATATACTCTTATCTGTTCAGCTACCCTGTTTTGTTTGTTTGTTTGTTTGTTTGTTTTTGTAAGACTTTATCACTTTTAGAGAAAGGGGAATGGAAAAAGGGAGAGAGACATCAATGTATGGTTGTCTTTCACCTGCCTCCAGCTACAGACCTGACTGCAGACCTGGCTTGCAACCTGGTTACGTGCCCTGGCTGGAATTTGAACCAGCGACCTTTGGGTCCACAGGCTGGCATCTTATCTGCTATGCCACCAGCCAGGGCTTGGGGTTTTATTTTAAGATTTTATTTATTATTTTTAGAGAGAGGGGAGAGAAGAGAGGCAGAGAGGAAGAGAAGCATCAATGTACATATGGTTGCCTTTCACCGGCCTCCAGCTACAGACCTGGCTGGAAACTTGACTTGCAACCTGGTTATGTGCCCTGGCTGGGGAATCAAACCAGGGACCTTTGGGTTGGCAGGCCAGCACCTATCCACTGAGCCACACCAGCCAGGGCTAGGGCTTGCTTTTTTATTATAAGAGTTAATACATTTACATTTAAAGTTATTATTGATAGATATTTATTCATTGACATTTTCCTTTTGTGCCTGTTCTTTCTCTCTCCCTCTCCCCCCCTCTCCTCGCTCTCCCTCTTCCCTCTCTCTTTCCCTTGCCCTCTCTCTTCTCCTTTTTATAGCAGTCCCTCTAGCATCTCTTGCAATGCTGCTTTGGTGGAGGTATATTCTCTTAGCTTTCTTTTGTTAGGGAAACTCCTTATTTCACCCTCCATTTTGAATGAGAGCCGTACTGAGTAGAGTAGCCTTGGTTGCAGGCCTTTGCTTTTTATTGCTTTGAATATTGCTTGCCATTCCCTTCTGGCTTGTAGTGTTTCTGTTGAGAGATCTGTTGATAGCCTTATCAGAGCTCACTTGTATGTTATTAGCTGTTTCTCCCTTGCTGCCTTTAGAGTTATTGCTTCATCTTTAAATTTTGCCTTTTTAGTTATGATGTGTCTTGCAGTGGATCTTTGGGTTCATCTTGATCAGGGCTCTCTGTACTTCCTGAACTTGTGTGACTTTTTCCCTCACCAAGTTAGGGAAATTTTCTGTCATTGTTTTTTCAAACAAGTTTTCCATCCCTTGATCCTTTTCCTCTCCTCTGGAATCTCTATGATACAAATATTGCTACAATTCATATTGTCCTGCAGCTCCATTAAACTATCTTCATTCTTTTTGAGTCTTTTTTTATTTTGTTGCACTGACTGGGTGTTTTGATCTACCTTGTCTTCCAACTCACTGATTTGATCCTCTGCTTCATCTAGCCTAATTTTAATTCCTTCTTGTGTATTTTTCATTTCAGATATTGTATTCTGTATCTTGTATTCAGATATTGTACTCTTCACTTCCTCCTTATTCATTGTTTCCTTATCTTTTTCATGCTGATGTAGTTCCCACTAAGTTCCTTGTAGTTCTCACTGAGCTCCTTTAGAGTCCTTATAACCATTACTTTGAAATCTATATCTGATAACTTGCTTGCCTCAAGTTCATTTAGCACTCTTTCTGGAGATTCCTCCTTTCCTTTTCATTGGGGGTTGTTTCTTTGTCTCCCCATTTTAGGTGGCTCTTTTTGTTTGTTTTGCGTATTAGATTGATCTGCTTTGACTCCCTGTCTTCCTGGGGTGACCTCCTGTGGTGAGAGACCTGTGGGACTCAGCGGTGCATTCTCCTTGAGCTGGGTGCTCTAGCGATGCCCTTTATGCAGTTTTTGTGGGCTCTCTTGTTATAATTGGGTTTTGGTTGTTTTTGGCTCATTCATTGGTGGGTTCTCCCCTCCAGCTGGCTGACTGAGTCACAACTCCCACCACATCTTATACGCTGTTGTACAGAAGCTGCCAGAACTAAACAAAACAACCCATCAAACAAAACCCACAACCGCAAAAATATCCCCCAACCACCACTGTGATATCAATAACAAATGAGCAAATATTTATAAAGGTGGAAAGAGAATAAAAATATTATACAAAAGGAAAAATTAATATGAGGTTACTAATAGAAAGAAAAATTATTTTGAGGTGGGGGTAGAAATAGTAAGAGTAGGGAATAGAAAGAAGGCAAAGCAAAGGGAAAAACAGCATTAACCAAGTAAATAAAATAAGTAGGGGATAATGCAAACAGGAGTAAGACAGGAATAGTATGATATGAGGTTTGGAGGGAAAAAAAGAAAAGCGTGAAAAAATGGGAACCAAATTGCAATAAAACAACCACCTCAGCAATACCCACAATAATGGGGCAAAGACTGGTAAAGTTGGAAAGAGGATAATATTATAAGAAAGAAAGGAAAAAAATATTGTGAGATGCCTAAAGGAAAGAAAACTAATTTTGATAGGATAGGAGAGGACAAATGATAAGTGTAAGAGTCAGAAACCAGACTAATAAAGGGAGAAGACATCATTTAAAAATGAAAATAAGACAGGGCAAGAGGAAGGCAAAATGGAGTAGGATGGGGAAGAGTGAAATATGATATGAGATTTAAACTAAAAATATATTTTAAAAATATAGTGAACACCTAGGAGTAGAATTGAAGAAATGCAACAACAGCCCCAATATCAATGACAATCAAACATATATTGATAAAGGTGGAATGACAATAAGGATATTATAAGAAAGGGAAAAAGAATGTGAGAGGATGGAGGGAGGAGAAGTAGTAATAGTGAGGGACAGGAACAAGGCCTAGAAAGGGAAAAATTAAATTTAAAACAAAAATAAGAAAGAGAAGGATGAAGGCAAAATGGAGTAAGAGAAGGGAAGAGTAAAATGTGAGACTGGAATTAAAGCTAAAATAAAGTTTAAGAATAATAAAAATAGCTCTGGTTGGTGGCTCAGTGGAAAAGCACCAGCCTGCAAACCCAAAGGTTGCTGGTTTGATTCCCAGTCAGGGCACATAACCAGGTTGCAAGCCAGGTCTCCAGCCAGGTCTGTAGTTGGAAACAGGTGAAAGGCAACCATACATTGATGTCTCTCTCCCTTTCTTCCTCCCTCCCTGTCCTTCTCTCTAAAAATAGTGAATAAAATCTTGGGAAAAAAAAGAATAATAAAAATAAACAATATATAGGGAATAAAATTAAAAATAGTGAGATAGTAGGAACAAACTGAAGATAAAGAAACATGTTAAAAAGCTATGCAGGAGGAAAATAGCACAGATAATGAAAAACAACAAGGTGCAATTCATCTCAGCATTCTAGTATTTGGTGCCCTACTATTTTCTCCTTCAGGATCCATCCCTGATGTCAGCTGGTGTCTCTGTCTAGCTTTAGGCAGCCTGATTTTAGGCTTCAAGTGATCCCCAGTCTGTGGCTATCTCCTTTAGGCTTGGCTGGTCCTCACTGCTCTCCCTGGTGGCCTAATCTACCATGGGACAGTGCAACGTGTACCACCTCCACCTGCCTCCAGAGGGGGCCTGTGGTGTGATCAGGAGAGTGAGGTCTCTGGATTAGCCCCCAGGTGGTGCTGTTCATCCTTCAGGGAAGGTGGTGGGTGTGCTCCCTGCCACTGCGCCATATGTCTTGATCTGTCCCAGATTATTTCTGCTAACATATAGTTTCTCATGAGTTAGCTGTTTCATGTGTGGGACCAATCTCTGTAAAAGGATCAGCTCTTTCCCACTTGGCGCTGATGGCAGTGGTGTGTGAGAGCAGAGGCTGGGCGAGGCCCTGAATACCATTTCTAATACCGATATTAGAAATTGGTATTTCTAATCACTCCGCTCTGCTGCTTTCAGTTGAATAGGGCTGAGGAGGAGCCAGCATAGCATCTGATAAAAGTTCATAAAGGGCTCCTTTGGAGATGCTCTTTGTTTTCCCCTCAGATGTGTGCCCGACAGACTGTTCTTCCGCAGAAATTGCAATCCCGCAAATGGAGGATAGGCATGCCTTCCTCTTCCCAGAGGTTTGTACTCCACGGTTTGAGTGGCTATGCTTGGCTGCAAAGAATCTCAGGTGCTCAGCTCTTGCCTGTCCAGTTCCTATTTCACTGTTCTTGCTGGAGGCTCAGACCCTCACCCTGCGTCCTGAGCGCAGCCACACAGGGTGAGGCACACCCCCAACTCACCCACCACACTGGGTGAGGCCCTGCCTCCCCTTCACCATGCGGCCTTCTTCTCACCCTGGCCAGCTAGGTTCAGTGCACACTCCACTTCCCCAAATGGCAAAAAATCTTTTCAGTCGGGGCTGGCCACAGTCGTAGAAGCCAGAATTGCTCTCTTGGACTCTCCCAGTTGGCGCTGTAGCCATGGACGGGCTGCTGGCTGTGTGTGCATCTCAAGTCTCCCAGATTCTGTACGTCCTCCTAAGGCTCTCCCAATTAGGATTGGGAGTTCCCTGTGTGGGAGTGGGGCCCCCACTCTGGGAGGGATGGGAGCCACCAAGCTGTACTTTCCCTCTTCTGCTCTCCTGCTTCAGGCACCTCATGCAGGATATTTCCCCTTGAACTTGAAAAAGCTCTTACCAATGGTACAAAGCCTCTTCTGTACCCCTTGCCTTCAAAAATTCATATCAGCTAAGATTCCATTGATTATTCAGGTCACTTGTTGGAAGATTGATAGAAAACCATTGCTAGAGGCATGAACAAGTGGGCTCAGTTTCCACTTACTTGGCTGCCATCTTTCTCTCCTCTCTATTTATTCTTACATGTTCAAATTTTAATCACCTTCAAAGAACTCTCTATTTGATGCAATACACCTAGCAAAACGTTCTTCCACTGGTTAAAACAGTTTTTGAACTTGTCAGTTTTGATGGCTCTTAGTGTTTCTGCCGTTTTTTGTTTCACCTCTTCCACGTTGGCAAAACATTTCCCTTTCAGAACTTTTTCACCTGAGAAAATGAAAAAAAGTCATTCTGGGTGAGATCCAGTGAACAGGGAGGGTAGGGCACAGGGGTCATGCCATTTTTATGCAAAAACTGATGAACACCCAGTGCGGTGTGGGCAGGTGCCCTTATAAATCACCCACCATGAAATGGGCAAACATGTTGAAATGGACTTCAAAAAAAAAAAAAAAAAATCACTAAAGCCAAACACACCCTCTTACAACACCACCAGCTGGTGCACTGACACAGACGGGTTCTTAGAACACTTGCCTAGAGGGGGAAGCCTGTACTATAAGGGTCTGCTGCTCCAGAAGATTATTCCATTTTTTTGGTCCCCCCTCATATGTATCCTAAAAACACCAATCCTATTGGACTAGGGCCCACCCCAGTGACTGAATTTTAATTTAATGACCTCTATAAAGGCCCTATCTCTAAACAAGGTCACATTCTGAGGTAATGAGGGTTAGAACTTCCACATATGGATTCGGGAAGAACCTGATTCAGTTCACAATAATAACTTTTATATAACCAATTGTGCATGGAGTGGTAAGAACAAGTTGGAGAAGATTCAAAGACAGCAACTCTAGACTACTCTTGTAAGGGTTCTTGCTGTAAAGGGGAAAGAGAAATGGGTCAGCAGCCAGAGAGAGAAATGAAATCAAGAGAGTTATTTTATTAGTTTTATTAGGATGGGCGACATAGCAGGTTTATGACAAAGACCCAGGGGAAAATTTCACAGCCAGGAAAGGAGGAAGAGAACTACAAGAAGAATATCCTGAATTTGGTGAACACAGATGAGATTAAGTGCAATGGCTTTAGGTGGGTATATGGGCAGTTCATCTATAGTAATAGAAAAGAAGACTGAGTATATGGACATAGAAGCTGGTTGATGGGAAGATATAGTGATATTAGCTTGAGAAAAATGTATTTTGATTATTGTTATTTTCTCACACAGGAAGCAAGGTGGAAGTGGATGTTTTGAGTTTTAAAAAGGGAGAAGGTGTGAAATAGTCATTAAGAGTGTTCATGGAATTGGCAAATATAGCATAATTGCCAGTCAGCATTAAGAACCTACTCGAATAAGGTGCCGGCCTGCAAACCCAAAGGTCGCTGGTTTGATTCCCCAGTCAGGGCACATAACCAGGTTGCAAGCCAGGTCTCCAGCCAGATCCATAGCTGGAGGCAGGTGAAAGGCAACCATACATTGATGCTTCTCTCCCTCTCTGTCTCTCTCCCTGCCCTTCTTCTCTCTGAAAATAATGAATAAAATCTTAAAAAAAAAAAAAAAAAAGAACCTACTCGAGGATGGCGATCTTGAATTTAGGGTAAGACTACTTAGCATGATTATATAAATTTCTCCAAAAACATTTCACTTAACTAGGCTTGGGATTTTATCAAATTAGTATGATTAACCAGACAAAGTCAAGAGAGTTGAAGGTAATAATGGATCATTAACTCTAAACCCAATGTGGAAAAAACTAAGGATGTGTTTGTAGGTACAAGGGGGTGGGGCGATAATAGAGAAAAATTAGTAGTCACTATATTGGTGGTCCTAGTGCAGTAAAATAATGTTTGAGTTCAAGACAGCAGGGGTAGTGAGTGAGTGGTTAAGTGGGATGCTTGACACTGATGAAGGAGTTGTTGTTATTGATAATTACAAGATAAGGTATAGCTATGGGCACAAATGGGAAAGTTAGTGATAACATATCTACCCAAGATAAGCAAGTCCACCCCAGAGCCAGCCCACAACCCCCTTTCTTGCAAATTGCCGCCATTTATAGTTCCCCTGGGGTCAATATTTCTTAACAGAAGCAAGAACCCAGGGGTTCTAAATGCTAATCTTAATTCTGAGGCAGCCTTGTGAGGGTGATCCTGGCTACTTCCAGCAGTCTTTATCTCATCTCAGCATCTGCAAAGACTTCCAATATGCCTCCAGAGATATACAGTATCTATAAACAAATAAAAGACCATAACACTTTCATCCTTGATGTGAACTGAATCATTATTGGTCCATTAACAGCATTGACACTGGACCTCTATTCAAATGGTTACTTTCTGCAAAAGAGAATCAATCACATATCCCAGGTTTAAAAGCTACTTCAGCAGCTGTCAAAGCATTTGTCAGTAAAACCAAGGCCATATATTGTATGTCTGCTTCCAGAGACATCACTTTAAGAGAATCTTTCCCATAGTGTATAACTAGATGTCCCTAGTGTCCCGAGAGATTATACCAAATGGGTTTCAGAATATTGTTTCTCTTTTTCAAGTGTATCTGCAGGTATTTTTAAAGTATTGAACAGAGCTCATAATTGACAATGGCCTACCATTCAATGGTTTTGAAGATGTTATTTACATTCCATAGGCATTTTTCAAACTCTATATAGCCATGCCTTAATATAAGGATATTGAGATATTATTCACTTGAGATGACTACCATAAAGGAAGGAAGTTTTCCAGCACTATGTTAGCTTCACAAATGCATGCCTATGAAACTATAGCTCTTGGAGGGCTGGGCTGTGGTATTCATTATTATTAGAGAAAGGGCAGAGTAAAGTTTAGTAAATAGGTATTCTCTCTCCTCTTCTCTCTTTTAACTCCTAAAAATGTGTTGACTGCCATACAACTGATCAAAACATTTTCCTCAGGTTTTCTGGAACAATCCAATTTAAGTGTTAAAGGAGTATGAAGAAAGGGCAAGACTGAGTTTTATGTGTGTACATAGGTGTTCAGGGGAAGAAGGCTGAGACCTGAAAAGACTTCATTGAGAACGTAAACATCTGAACCTGACCAGCAAATACTGGATATCAAACAAATATTTCTATCACAATTTCCAGTTGACAATTTAGAAATTACAATCAATGATGTCTGTGTTTTCTCCATGCAATTTTAACAGTAAAACTTCTGGAAATAACCAGAAAGTATTAAATATGCAATGCTTAAAAGATAAGAACACTTAAATATTTTCTCAAGTTTCATTGTCCCATTTGTATGCATGAGAGTAGCTACCATCCCAGAGGCAGACATACCAAATTATTACATCCAGAATTTTAAAAAATGCATCTTTACAAAATGTAGACCTAAAGGTGTATAGGCTAAGTACTTAAAGAAACTAACTGTCCATGGTTGACTTATCAATCAACAGAAGGGGAAGCATAGAAAAAACAAAATGACATGGAAATAAGAAAGTGTATAAGAACAGTTACTTCAAAACAGTCAACTACTACATGCGTATAGACATGACTCTCATGTTGGCGTTATTAAAAACCCATTATCTCCCTTTCTCCAAAAGTGTCCTTTGACCTCAAACTTAAGTATGTGGCATTTCCTAATTTCCCTAGTTGGGGGTGGACAACATGAATTTAGTGTTTTCTATGACAATGAATTTTTTCCAAATACATTTATATCTCCAGGAGAGCATAAAAGAGTTTAATGGTATCATTAACCATAGTGATATGGAAAGCAGAAGCTGCATACATCATTGCTAAACCTCAGAAAGATTCCATTCCCAGATGTCCTGCTTGCTACTGTTTTTCTAGTAAATTATAGAAGGAAATGATAATAGCTGAAACACTACACAAAAAGAGCATCATGCCATCTTTCCTCTGCAGAAAAGCACACTTTCTTTCTCAGGACATGCTTATGCCAGTCTCCTTCCTTATTGTATGTATTAAGGTAATGATGCCTGAATTTTCTGATTTTCCCCTGGATTCTGATTATCTCAGGCAATGACCTCTTTCACAATGCTCAGTTAAAAGTTTTCATTACTCCATCTCTACAGGGTGGGACAAAAGTAGGTTTACAGTTGTTCATATTTAAAATATTACAATAATTTGCCCTGGCTGGTGTGGCTCAATGGATTGGGCACTGGCATGCAAGTCGAAGGGTTGCTGGTTCAATTCCCATGTAGGGCACATGCATGGGTTTCAGGCCAGGTCCCCAGTTGGGGGCATGCAAGAGGTAACCAATTTGATGTTTCTTTCTTCCTGTCTTCCTTTCTCTCTGAAAATAAAATCTTTTTAAAAAACAATACAATAATAACTAATAATGTAAAAATAAACTTCCTATTATGTACTCACAAATGTAAACCTTTTGCCTCACCCTGTACAACAAATATTTATTACTGCCTACTAAGTGCTTCATATTATTTAGGTACTAGGGATATAGTGAAGAATGAGACAAGCAAGGACCCTGACTTCCTGGAGCTGCATTTTAATAAGAGACACTCAAAAATTACATAAATCATCATTTAACCAATATTCCAAGGGGAAAGTATAGCATATTGACAGTTCTTAACAGGGTAAACTGGTGGATTGCCCAGGTAAGACCACTCTGGTAAAGTTCTATTTAAGGTAAGATCAGAAGAATATTTGCATTCAGTTGGTAAAAAATAAAAGTAAGCCAGTAGGGAAAATTGCCCCAGGAAGAGAATTAGTACGTTGATGTCCTTGTGGGAAAAAAAAAAAATTGGTAGTCCTGAAATTAAAGAAAGCCACTTAAACTGGCAATCAGAGTGAAGAACAGAAAGGGGAAATTAATTCAGAGAGAAGGTTGGTAGGGGAAGTGGAGGCAGATTGTATACACACATAGAAAAGTGTTTGGATTTGACCAAGTACTCAAGGCACTCCTAGAATTAGATGAAATAAAGATAATCAGGCTAACTTGCTAGGACATTTTGTATAAGGTATCTGAAGATAAATGCACATCAAAATGAAAATGACTCATATCACCAAAATATGTAATTGTTATATTGAGTTTATTGGTTGCAACATATTGTTTTAGTTTACACTTATATTTTCCCATTCCTAGTTACTTTAATAAAAGGCATAAAGTTAATGTACAGAAGATTATGCACTGTGTTTCTGAAATTTTAATACATTGTAGAAAGCATCTGGCGTCATATTAAATTTGTTGTTACAGGTATTTAAAAATTGTATTTGCTTTGATTTTTAATTTTAACAAACCTGTCTTCAAACTGGCTGGTGACTTAGAGCCAATCTATTTACTTCATTAGGCCAATGAGTAAACTGAGGTTGCACTATGGATGAATGCATGTTCCCCAAATCATAACAACTCTATACCAAAAGGTTATTTGAATTTTAGGAATTGATGGTTTAAGGCAATCTTTTCCCATGATTTCCTCTGAAATATGTGTGTGTGTGCACATGTGTACATGTGAGAGACAGAGAGAGAGAGAGAGAGAGAGAGAGAGAGAAATATTAATATCCAGACATACACACATTGCTGCCTTCCATCACCAAGGACACACTACTTGTCGTGAGAACTGGTAGTATGACTGTTTGGCCAACTGCTGACATAAATCAGTGTGGGATGAACAGAGTGTATGAAAACAGGAAATCTAGGTTTGAGTTCTACTGCTGCTTACTAGTTTATTGCTTGGGCAAGCCTTAATCCTTCGGAGCCTTAGTTTTCTTCATAAAATAGGTATAACAATAGATTCATAAAACTGAAAATAAAACTACATAATAGGGTATTTATTATTTTATTGAACTAGTAACTATTGAAACATTAACTATATATTACTATAATTATTTTTAAACTTCTAGTAAACTATTAAACAAAGTTCTTTCAAGCAGTGCATACTATTTTTCACTGGAGAATTTGATGTACTAAGGTTACAGTGATTATCTTGTTCACATACATAGATTTAAAATTGAAACTGGATATGATTTAATCTCACTGTTACTTAATTTTTCCAGAGCATAAGGAAATCTTTCATTTTATTAATGAAAAAAAGTATAATATTGATACAAAAAGCTGAAAAACAACACAAAATGAAAATCTGTAGGCCAATCTCAACACTATCAATTAAAATTTTTGAATTACATTAGCAAGCAGATTCCAGTTACACAGTAAAAAAGAGATACTATGAAAAAATAGGATGGCTTAATATGAGAAAATTAATTGATCCACTATTTTAATTAATCTAAAGGAAAAAACATAAGATTTTCTTCATAGATAAGGAAAAGAGGCTACGTGAAATTTAACACCATCATGTAAAATAATACCAAGCACACACACTATACACAAATGTGTATTTATTTGTTTATATATGTGTGTGTACAGGGAAACATTAGGCACATAGTCACTAAGAAGAACAAGGAAAGGGTTGCTACTACCTGCACTACAATTTCAAGACAAGAGGAAACAATTAGAGAATTGAATAAGAAGTTTTGCGTATGAAATAATGGTCCACTTGGAAAAACAAAGAAAAGGGTTACAAAAACTAATAAAAATTTTTTGGCATGATATAAAATTAGCTTACAGAAATACAGAATATGCACATGCTCACACATATACAGAAATTAGTTAGAAACTACTTAGGAATACAGGGTTCAAAACCTATATAAAAATAATTTTAATATTTCTGAAAAGCTCAAAAATAAAAACAACTGAAAAGGCATTCCTTGTACTTGGGCAGGCTAATTAAACTTTGTAATGATATCTCCCAATTTAATATAGTAAGTCATTTTTATTGCATCAAATATGTTATCATTTATAAAGCTATACATGTGAATTTTGAAATCCATATGGAAAAATAAACATGCATATACCTGAGAAAGAACAGTAATAGGACTAGCACTACAAGATATTAAAACATACTCTAAACTTTTTATATTTAAGTTGTGTGATAATGGCAGATGAAATGACCTATTAACTGAATAGAAAGGCCACAAACAGATAGAAATAGAAATTTAGTATATGATAATAATATCATATAACTGAGGAAAAGATTAATGTTTTAACAAGTGGCAAAGGAAACCTGCATAGCCATGGGAAAAAATAAACTGGATATACCATACACTAAAATATATACCAAATAGAACACAAAGGTTAATGATCAAAAACTGAAGCCACGGTAGTTAAAAAAAAAACAAACACTCCTAGAAACAAATCAAAGAGAACTGAAAACAGATGTTGAAACAAAACCCTGCACATGAATTTTCATAGTAGCAGTATTTATAATAGCTCAAAGTTGGAGACAACCCAAATGTCCAACAATTGATTAGTGGAAAAACAAATGTGATAAACCCATACAATGGAATATTAGCCATAAAAAGGAATAAAATCCTGATACATGCTACAATATGAGTGAACCTTGAAAATATGACGCTAGGTATAAGAAGTCAATCACAAAACAGAATCTACCATATGACTTTATTTGTATAAAATATCCAGAATTGGCATTCCATAAAGACAGAAATTAGTGGTTTCCAGGTATGGGGACAGGGACGGGGAATGGGGCAAAGGGGAATAACTGCTACTACTACAGTTTCTTTTTGAGATCATGAAACTGTTCTGATAGTGGTGATGGTTGCACAACTTCATGAATATCCTAAAAACGCTAAATTGTACATATAACAGGATCAATTTTATAGTATATTAATTATAACTCAATAAAACTATAGTTTTAAGAAAGAATAATCTGGACATAACTAAGGAATTTAAATACTTTCTGAAGATGTGGGGATCACTGAAGGATTTTAAATTAAAAAGTGGTATATAAAATTTAGGTTTCAAACAGACAACATTAACAGCAGTGAGAACAGATGTGAAGGAAGAGAGCCTGTTAGAAGAAAGGTCATCTGGTTCACTGAAATAAGCCTGACAAGCAATGAGGGATTGAACTAAGAAAACAGCAGCTGAAAAGAAAGAGAGAAATTGAAGAGGTGTTACAGTAATGTACCTGTTGTCACCTAACTGCACTGACCAGAATTACCAGTCAAGTTAATTGTTTGAGTGTAGCTTTTCACTGATAAAACCAAGTTTTATTATTACTTGTTTGGTAGAATTAAAGTAATATAACAATTTATAAAATGAGTTATCTTTGTTTTATAGCTTGTTGTGACTGAGGTTATAGTTTCTACAAAATAAGTCTTTGTTTTCACAAGATAACTACTTTATAATGGTACCGATGTTTCTTTTTCTTGTTTTCATCATAACTTTTCCAGAATAAGCAGTAATCCTATTTGTTTTAAATTAAATGAGTACCTATTGCAATTAAGCTGAGCAATACAGAGTAAGAGAATAAAGATTCCTTTCTTGCTAGTCCCCTCTCTAAGGTAAAAATTTTTAAGTGTGGCATTTATCTTTCTGGAGTTGATTCACTGTATGTGAATGCATATAATATGCACACATATACATACATGTATAGATTTTTAAAATTTTGTAAATGTCATCATATCCTACATGTATTTGTGAATTATTTTTACACTTAACAATCCCTGTTAGAACTTCTCCTTATAAATACAAAGGAAATTTTAAAAATTAAATTAAAATTTAAAGCTCAGAGCATATAATTTCCAGGTGTGGTTTTTTTTTTTTTTGTTTTTTTGTTTGTTTGTTTTTTTTTAGAAACAACTATAAAATTAGTGAGGGGACTAGCTAACAAAAATTTTAAATGAAAATTGAACAAGATAGCAATTATTTAATTCATGTATGTGATATATTAAGAGTAAAACACATGAGGATGATGCTCACAGGAAAAACGTAATATTAGAAACACAACATAGAAACAATGTAACTTACAAAGTTGATAGGGAAAAGTATGTTGAGTACCTCATCTTTCATGGATGAAAGTCAAAATGAATCATTCATTTCTGAAAAATAATAGAGGTATATACACAATTTAAGGGTATAAACACTAAAAGCATGTATGCAAATAAATTGAAGATCACAGAAATGAGAGGAAATACTGGGAAAATGGAAAAATACTAAACATTCTCATAACGCCCTAAAATATCATAAAGAAAAAGGGGGATGACAAAGTAGACCTAAGTATTTAATTTGTTACAGATCTCTAATATATAAAGCACTTACTGAAAATTGAAAAGGGAAATAAATAAATAAAAATGGAAAAGGAAACAGCAACCCAACAGAAAACTGGGCAAGGACACGAAAAGAGTAAAGCAAATAAAGAAATAGAAAATGTCACTGTCTTCAGCATAAGACCTCGGCTCGGGGAATCCTGGTATAATTTTAGCAAGCCCCCCCTCCCCAAATCTGCTACCTCCCAGTAATTGAGGTGCCACTGACTGCCTATGTCATTCAAACGTATCTTAGCCTGCAGGCAAGAATTTAGTAATTTCTCTGTTCTCAGAGGTAGCTCCCCAAAGCCATCTGCAGAAAGCCCCTTCAACTTCCTCTCCCCTTATCCTCTTAAAAAACCTCTGCCTTTCCTTCTAGGAGGCTGACACCTTACTGCCTTCCTGGTCTCAGCCCACCTGTCACAGCTGGCCAAATAAATCTTTGAAACTCATGGCCTGTTCTCCTGCTGTTTCTCCTCTCGCTCTCACTGGACCTCACACACAGGACAAATGACCTGCTTTCCTCCACAAATAAATTTCAGGGCAAATAAGGGTGAGGGGAACTGTTACCAATTAAAAGAGGGTTTAAGAGATATGTAAACCAAATGAGTTGACATTTTTTGAAACATGATTCAACCAAATAATTACACAGACATGTGTAAGACACTGAGTATTTCAATAAAATTGAGTATTAAATATTAAGGAGTCATTGTTAGTTTTAGTTTGTGTCATGATGATATCATGGATTCTTTTTAAAGCTTTATCCGGTAGAGGAACATTCTGAAGTACTGAAGCGTAAATTGATATATCTGGAGTTGATTTAAAATATTCCATAACAATTATAAGAAAGAAAAGGGGTAAATTAGGCCAAGAATGTTAGTAAATTTGGATTCCAGGGATGGGTCTATGCAGGATCGTTATACTATTGTCTCTACTTCTATACGTGTTCCAAATTTAATTGGGTACATTCAAATGAGCAGTTGCAAAGGTCCTATATTGCTGTGCAATTATCTATGTTGAGAAAACAGATAAATAAAAATTATCACAGTGACTTCAGTTACCACAATGACTTCAGTTACTATTGAAATATAATTCCCTTTGCCTTTTCAAAAAACTGGTACTATTTGTTTTAAAACTAAAGATTTAAAATGAAGCATATAACCAGTCATGTAACAGTTTTTTGGTTTTGGTTTTGTAATCTTGCGTCATTGACTGGATGACCCTGCACTAATTGAAAATTGTTAAACTGACTATATAGTGACTTTGGCTAAAACAAAAGAAATCTATATTGCAATTTTTCCAGTGAAATCATTTGTCATTTAGGGAGGAAGAAGGAGGAGGAATACAAATCTTGTAGACAGTGTGATAAGAAGAATTAATTTCTTACTGATGATATCAGATAGCAGGCCTGAAGGGAGAAAGGGACATGCAGAGACATTGCTGTTCTGAGACCTACTTTCAGCACCTCACCATTATTTCTGCAACTCAGCCAGAGGAGACCGTCTACTACCAAATCTTGCTATGCTGCTCATAATTACTACTTCAAGCAAGCTATTACCTATACCAGGCTAATTATGTTGTTTAAAAATGTCTCTGGACAATATAGCATTTGCAGATAAAGGAAGAAAAAAAAAAAAAAAACCCTAGCAGAGGCATTGCAGACAGGAAGATAAAAATGCAAGGAGGGGGTGATCAAATGTTCATTAAGAGAAGTAGGTGGTTACCAGCACTGTACAAGGACACTGTACAGGTAACAGTTCATTGTATCTACCTTTAGAACTAAGTGAACATAAGAATATAGGAAATAATATTCATATACTTAAACTACCCTGTGAGGCAAACTACTAGGTACTTTTAACACTACTTTAGCAAAACTGATATTTCAACGCAAATAATAAGTTTGTTCCATACAATTATTCCACTCTACTCATCCACTGAGGAAAACATTCTCAGGATCTTGTATCGATAACCCTTTATTAGCTTTATTTCCATTGCTTTGAGAATCTATAAAATGTTTAAGGGTTCTCTGTTGAAAAAATAAAATATCCAGCCCTTGTTTGTTGATTTGTTAATGATAGCTACTTTGGAAAAATTAGGACAATTGTAATAGCATAAAGAATAAAATATTATTTAAATAATTTTTTAAAATATCCCACTAATTTCAATAAGAAGCCTTCCTCTAGACTGCCTACTTTCTACTTTCTAATTACTGAGGTTTTCACTATGCTGTAATAGCAGAAAATAACCAAACACAATGTGCATAATGCGCCTCTGTTTATGTACCATCCTGCAAAGCACAGCAACACAGATTTAATGGGTGGCAGTGCTGACCTATTCAGATCATTCAAGAAATCCGAAGATACACTGGTAAATTTAGTATGATTAAATGATTAGGATCTTTATTATGATTAATTTCATGTCATTACTAACATAATTTCACTGACTATTTCAAGTTCAGTGTGCCCAAGATGAGAATTCAGGGAGTGTGAAGTTCGCATTTTTTATTTCAACATTTTCATTTCAACATTTTCATCCCCTCTCAATAGTTTCCATCTGAGTGGTGCTTTTATCTTTAGACATGGTTATTTACTTCTCCATTTTCTTTCACTCTGACTTGTGGCACTTTCATGAATTACTTTCCAAGTGGTACAGCCTTTGCTAATTTCTGTGCTCTTACTGCAGAATCCACCCCAAGGTAGATCACACTGGTTCCCTGCCCCTCACAATACAACCTGCTTTTCCATGATATGAGAATACACACACACACTCCGATCAAGCTCATGCACCTTTTAAATCTCAGAAACTCCTTGGCCTAGCACTCATAGACGCTACTAATGTGCTGCTAGAGATCCCTTCCTTCCCCTACAGCGAGCGTGCTCACTTGGTCAGATGGTGAGGAGTAAATGTCATCTACTTGTCTTCAACTTCCACCCTGGGAAAGGTTACTCCCACATCTAATCACCGACTAGCTTCTCTTTCTGAACCTTACCTGCAGCTAGGTATCTTCCCAGTCCTGGTACAAGGCACCCACAAGAGCAGCAAACTACAATCACTATGAGGACAAAACCATCTTTCATTTACCACCCTATCCCTGACTCCTTTCAGAATACCTGAACCACTGATAATTTGGAATGACTGATTTTTGGTCTAGCTGGGCCATTTACCTAGCATTCAGCTGCTGCCCATTTTCCCACATGAACCCTCAATTTGGGCCTCAACCTCCTTTGCTAATATCCTCCCCTGTCCCCACCATCCAGAAACAACTTTCCTAAGCCCCAGAAATGACCACTGCCCTGGGCTTTGCCTGAACCAACTTTTCCTCTGACTTCACAGCAGATTTCAAAGAGTACATGAGGTCTTGTCATACTTTAATTTTCATTCTCCCTGAGCCTGTTCTGCCGCTGTTCATAGCAACTAAAATCAAGGCTCATAGCACAAGACCTGCTTCCAAGTGAAACTTCAGTTTCCAGACCTATTTACTAAGCGCTCACTAAGTAGCAGGGACAGTTCTAAATACCTCAGGGGTACGATCTCATCAACTCCACACCTGTAAGGTGGTGTTCAGTATAATGACCAGTATCTGATTTAATCCACAGTGATGTTTTCCAGTACAAATAAAAGAATACCCAGCCTCAAATGGTCTTAAACAATAAGGTGGTGTATTCTCTCAATTCATTTAGAGGTTTTAATAGGGCTGGCTCCAGGCATGGTAGTGTGGCATTTGAGCAGATGAAAGCAAGAATAACTCTGAGTTCTTCACACCCCCCTGCAATTTCCTGGCTGGCAGAGGTAAACCCTGCCCCAATCCCTCAACCAAGCTTCTCTGATTTAACACTTCCATGAATTAACCTGGGATCATGGCCTCACCAAGGTATGTAGATACCCCTCAGCACCCACCAGACTTGGACTCTGCAATCTCTTTGTGCCCCCCAGGCCCATGAGATCTCAGCAGAGCTCAGCAGCGCAAAGTCAAGTTCAAGAGACACCCCCAGGCATCTTGCCAACTCCCATAGGCAGGGCTCGGGGCACATGTACGGGTGGGCATTTTAAGGTGTCAGCCCAAGAAGAATGAAATACTAAGACCAGGCTCTATTTATGATGGGTGCACTTAGGCAGGACCTAGAACTTAACGTTAGCTCAAGCACATGAAAGGGGCGTTCAAGTAATGTGCTCAGCCATTAATTAAACCCTGGCATCAACAGCACCCCACAGACAATTAAGGACTAAGGGACAGAATTTCACTGGTAGTGTTCAGGAAGGATTCTACTCCAAGGCTCAGGAAGGTAGGGATGTTGTATGTGTCCAGATTTACACCTGTTGTCCTAGTCTAATTAATAATGGTGCCCCCATTCATTCTCAAGTGTCCCAGTTTGGGATGGTGTGCTACCTACTTAGCAACCCTTTACCTATACTACTGGAGTCCCCAGAAGACTCTCCCTGTGCCAATGCTTTAAGAAATGCTTTGTTGAGGAGAGCACTAGAATCCCTAGAGTCCTGTGGTATCTGTCCTCTGCAGCTTAAGAGATGACAGCAGGAAACACTGGGATTCAACTAGGTTCCCTGATCTCAGTGGGAACAATGGAAGTCAGGGTGAGAGTGGTAGAGGCTTAACCATTGAAAGACACTTTTCTGTTTGTTTGTTTTTTTCTGTAGTGCTTGATATTTATTGAAAAAAATTCAAGTGTGTTTTCCAGATAGTATTGAGAAGCTGGGCTGAAGTTCTGTTTTTGTTCGCTTTGTTTTTAGTACTTTTGTCCACATGCACACATCTGTGGAACTGCTGCAATTTTTAAACAAAAATGACAGCTATATAAAACTAGTGCACAGGAGAAAAGAGGTATCAGTCATTTGGCCGCCAGGTACACTAGGCCACTGCAACAATCTGGTGGGGGAGGGGAGAACTCTGGGAATAGGTATGAAACTAACCAGGTAGAAAGACTGTCCCCTTCAAGGGTTGGTGAGATGTCCATATCAATGTCCAAGGAGGTGCAGCCACTGCAGGCATCTTCTAGGTTGGTCCTCCTCTCCAAAGGCAGTGGTGGTCTGTTGCTGGAACGTGGTGGTCGGCGGTGTAGCGACAGCGTAGACCTCTGGGCAGATGTAGGCCTGGCAGTTGGCAGGGCTGTGCATTGTCTGACCAGTTGGTAACAAGGATGAGTCCTATAGCAGGGGCTCAGGACACAGTCCCAATTAGCAAGGGTGTGTCCTGGGGCTGGCCAGAATGGGTGGCAGCACGCTTCAGGGACAACCCTCAGCCCCAGAAGCAGGTAACTGGCGCACGGTTCTTGGAACAAAGACAAGCACTACTCGAAATGACAGGAAAGCACAGAGAACAGGGGAAAGCTGGAGGGCTAGGAGACCGAAGGGCTGTGGGAGGCATGGAGCAAAATGGGGGGCTGGGAGGTGACGGCGCGCAGGGCCCAAACCCTTCCACCCAAGGCCTAGTAATCATATTCTTCCTCGTCTTGGTCTTCGTCGTCATCCCAGCCAAAGCACTGTTTAAACTCTACGAGGAAGGCCTGGTAATCAGTTAGGAGGGGGCTATCCATCTCAATGTAGGGCACCACCCACTCCTCGGCTTCCCCCGTGAGCAGGCTGATTAGGAATGCCACTTTCATGGCGTCGTTGCAGAACCGGTTCTCGTTGACCAGCATGTAAGACGTCGTCTGCACGATAAAGTCGGGGAGACGCGAGCTCTCGCCGTTAAACGTTTCAGGGAAAGGCACCGGGCAGCTGGGCGGACGTACCTTGCGCAGCAGGGTGGCCCTCTCGCACACCAGCAGCCGCAGCTGTTCCATGAGCTGGTTGTTCTCGATGGTCAGGGCGCGGTGCCGCACCAGGAGCGCGCGGAGCAGCAGCAGCAGCTGGTTCACCATGGCCAGCGGCTTGGGACGGCAGGGCTCGGCTCGGTTCGGTTCGTTTCGGCTCGGCTCGGCTCAGGTGTGCACGCAGGCCTTGCAAGAGGCTCCGACGACCAAACGTGCAAAACGGCGCTCGCTGGGGGGCAGACGGCAGCGCAAGCTCCGCCCGCAAAGCCGCTTTTATGGCCTACGTGCCGGCGCGGCCCGGGAATTGGGCGTGCAGCGAGGGGAGGGGAGCGTATCCGGACAGGAGACGGGCGCAGCGCGGGGGCGTGGCTACAGTGGGGGCGGGTACGCCTGCAAAGGTGGGCGTGGCCGGGGCGTGAGCAGGGTCTCTAGATCCAAGGACTGCCCTGGGGTCCTGGGTAGGCGGGTGGCGTTTGCCAGGACCCAGCGAGAGTTAAGACCCATCTCTCAGAGAGGGCCAACCTATTATTGTTTAAAGGATTAACTATCGTCAACCCAGCCAACTCCAACAATTCCGTGCTCCTTGGTGGGCCAAGTGGCCACTAGATTCCATTTGTGTGAGGTTGGTTAACACATTTTCTTGTTTATTTCAGTCTCACCCAGGGAGCTTTTAGCACTTCTGGACACAACAGCAGCCGTCTCACATTGTTTCAGAGTAATGACAGACCTCCCCGCCTCCCCACCCCCCCGGGTCCTGTCTTCCAGACAAAACATTTAAACAGGGGTTTTCTTTAGTTGGGACGTAGGTTTATATAACTCTACTCTTTATTTTTCTAAATAGCGAAGCATAAATATTTCTGCAAACTCATCTAACCACTACTTGCAGGTATCCCTCCTATCTTTGACTATTTCATGTCCTAATATTAGTGTCCTTGGCCCCTGGGTGTTATTTTTGTGCTTAACAACGAAGACTTGTGTTTTTAAATGGTTTTGTTTTTCTACTTTGAATGTGGTTATTCAAATAGTTGTTGACAACTGTGTTGTGTCCAAGCCTTTAGAGCCAACTATTGGCTCTGCCTTTAAAAGACATGCCCAATTAGATCACTTTTTTACCACTTCTGCCACTACCAACCACTCTGATCACAGTCTTCTTTTCATACCCTGGTTGCTGCAGCTAATCTTAGTTTACTCCCTTCTCTTCCTATAGTGTATATATTCTCCAGAGTAGGCACAGGAATCCTTTAGAACAAAAGCTACATCTCTTCCTTTTTAAAAAGATTTTATTTATTATTTTTAGAGAGAGAGGAAGGGGGAGAGGCAGAGAGGGAGAGAAACATCAATGTGTGGTTGCCTTTCACCTGCCTCCAGCTATGGACCTGGCTGGAGACCTGGCTTGCAACCTGGTTATGTGCCCTGGCTGGGAATTGAACCAGCGATCTGTGAGTTCGCAGGCCAGCATCTATCCACTGTGCCACACTAGCCAGGGCTTAGATCTCTTCTTCATTTCCCTGGGCAAAACCCTCCAACATTTTTTCCCCTCTCACTCACAATAAATGTTTTCATCATGTTTTCATCATGGCTTCATCATGTTTTCATCATGGCTCGGAGGCCCTGCCTCACTTTCACTGCTTCTTCACATTCCCTACTCTGCTGTAATTAATCACTATGTCCTCTTTGTTGACTCTCACATATGAATAGCTCTGATCTCAGATCTTTGCACTTTCTATTGTTTCTGCCTAGCAACGGCTCTCCCCAGTTACCTACCTGACACCTTCTCCCACTGTTTTTGGAGAGGACTTTACTGACCACCTCATCCCTCAGAGCACCCCACTTTCTGCCAGTTATCTAAAACCCCTCACAATGTTTCATTTCTTTACATAGCACTTATCATACCAGCAACCACCATATCATGTAACTTTATCGGTCAGCCTCCAACTTTAGAATGTAAGTCTATGTGGACAGTTGATTTATATATGGCCTCTGTGCAAAGCTCTCTGCTCATGATAATCGGTATTTGCAGCCGCTCCCAGCACCAGCATCAGCACCTCAGCTCCACCTCAGATGATCAGGCATTAGATTCTCATAAGGAGCTCACAACCTACATTCCTCACAGGCACAGTTCACAGTAGGGTTCATGCTCCTATGAGAATCTAATGTCACCGCTGATCTGACAGGAGGTAATTCAAGCAATGAGGGAGCAGCTGTAAATACAGATGAAGCCTTGCTCACATGCCTGCCCCTCACCTCCTGCTGTGCAGCTCAGTTCCTAACACGCCAGAGACTGATACCTGTCAGTGGCCTGGGGATTGGGGACCCCTGGACAGGTGCATCCTACAAATGATCAGATCTTCATCGGCACCTTTAAGGCTTTTGCAAGCATAGGAACTTGATTCTTCCTCTCTCTCTCTCTTTCTCTCTCTCTCTCTCTCCCCCCCCTCCCTCCCTCCTCCTTCCTCTCTCTCAAACCAATAAAACATATCCTCAGGTGAGGATTAAAAAGTTTTAAGAAATTAAATAATACCAGTGTGGTAAAATTAAGATGAAATATTCCCAATACTTCTCTTCCTAAAGAGGATTGTTGAAAATTCCATTTGTCTCTTTCTATATTTGCAGAATCCTAATACCCATGGTTCTGCTAACAAATATATGTGATGACTTACAGATAAACACAGCTGTCTTCTTTTTTCAATTTTTTTAATGTAATTTTATTGTTATTGTATTATATCCATCCCCTTTTTACTCCCCTCTGTCCCTTTCCTTACCCACCCACTCCCCACCAAAGTCAATCCCACTTGTTGTTCATGTCCATGGTTCTTCCACTCCGGTTCCTTGACTAAACTGCTCCCCTACATTGCCTCCTCCTCCTCTCTCCCCCCTCCCCCCTGCCCACTGAACATCTATTCATTGTATTCATGTATCTCTTCTGTTTTGCTTGTTTGTTTGTTTTGTTCATTATTGTCCTGTAATGGGTGAGATCATATGGTATTTGTCTTTCACTGACTGGCTTATTTCACTAAGCATACTTTCCAGTTCCATCTATGTTGTTGCAAAGGGTAGGAGTTCCTTCTTTCTTCCTGTTATGTAGTATTCCATTGTGTAAATATAAATGGAAACATGTACCATGTTCATGGATGGGAAGAATTAACATCATTAAAATGACCATACTATCCAAAGCAATCTATAGATTCAATGCAATCCCAATTAAAATACCAATGACATACTTCACAGAGATAGAAAAAATACTTCAAAAATTTATATGGAGCCCAAAACACCCACAAATAGCCACAGCAATCTTGAGGAAGAAGAACAAGGTAGGAGGAATCACAATACCAGACATCAAACTATACTACAAGGCTACTGTAATCAAAACAGTCTGGTAGTGGCATAAGAATAGACATATAGATCAATGGAACAGAATAGAGAGCCCAGAAATAAACCCAGGACTCTATGGTCAATTCATATTCAACAAAGGGGAAAGGAACATAAAATGGAGTAAAACTGTCTTCTTAGTGATTACATAATCCTCCACATAAATTTCAAAGGCACATTCCTGCCTGAGAACTAAAGAGACCCATCTGTTCAGTTTCTTAGGTGAAGTAGAAGGATGGTGCCAAATGCACTAATAGTCCCAAACATATAAAACTGGAAAATCAGATTTCTATGACTGAATGATGATTTACATGAACTGATGTCTTATTAATTTTTATTCATCATGCATATATTATATATTTCTGTAATATAGAATTTGCCTATAGTATATAGGGCTAGATTTTCATTTTTCTCATTTCTATTTATTTAATTTAATATAATTAATCACCTTAAACATACAAAAGCTTATACACTTGGTTTGTTTCTGGAATTTTCATACATTTTAGAAACTATGTGGCATCATGTTCAATCTGTTGTTATAGAAGTTAAGAGTGTGGCCTTTCATAATTTGTGTTTGTTTGGTTTTAAATGTAGACTAGGCCTGTCTTTCAAATCAGCCAGTTGTTTTGACCTAGATTAAAGTTTTTAGAAGACATAATGGGTGTGGTGAGTTGAAGATCGCCACAAAATCTTTGCTACTAGGTAGAAACAATTTTCCCTGCCTCTTTAATCTGGGCTGGCCTTATGACTTAATGTGAGTAACAAAACGTAATAGAAATAACTGATAACTTATGAAGCAAGGCCTTAAAGACCAGAATGGTCTGCCTTTGCTACTTGGAATGTTTCAGAGCCAGCCACCATATAAGAAATCTAACTGCACTGAGACCAGCATGCTCTAAGGAAGCTCAAGTAGCCGCAGGCATAGAGAGGTCATGTGGAGGAACAGCAAAGCAGTCAACAAACAGGAGAGTGAAGCTCCCCAGTTGGACTTTCCAGGACAGCAGAGCAACTGCCTGAATGCAGCTGAGAGAAGAAGTGTAGAGAAAAAAAAAAAAGGCAGCTAAATCCTATGTGAATTCCAGATTGACAGAATCATAAGATAATAAAACAGCAGCTGCTGTAAGCCACAAAGTATTGAGATAGTTTGTTTCATGACAGTAGAGAACTGAAACATGGAGAAAGTCCTAATATGTTCCAGATAAAAGCATAGTCCTATATCAAAAGGACTGACATGATGTTATGAATTTATAGTCCTGTTCTTCTTATTAGACTCTCTTTCTGTTGATTTGGTATCCAGTAATTACAGAACCAGACCAAAAGCCAAAGTTGTTTACATCTTCCCTGCAATCCATACCCTTTAGTTTGAAACTATATCCTTTATCTCTCACATATCAAATCAACATTTCCCCTGCCCAAAATCAACCAGGGCCAAGTACCAGACAACCAGAGACAGACACTGTGCCCCAAAGCCTCTTGGAATTATTTAAACTAACTAATCTTTTTTTTGTCATAAAATATATTTTATTCCAGTTATTGGAGATAAAAAGAGAGGATACGGGGTTGGGGGGAGGGGGGGGCAAAGAAGGGGAGCAGCTTAGACAAGAACCTAGTATAAAGGAACCATGGACATGGACAACAGGTGGGATTGACTTTGGGGGGAATGGGTGGGTGGGGAGGGAGACAGAGGGGAGCAAAAAGGGGATGGATGTAATACAACAACAATAAAATTAAAAAAAAAAAAAAAGAGAGAGAGGATAGGGAACATATCCTTCCATAAAACATTCTAATTTAGCTGACATTAATTAGAAAAAGTTAAAGCAAATATGTGTGTGTATGTTTGTGTGTGTATGTAAAGTATATGACAAAGATAGAATCAAAACTGACAACATTTTCTTCAAGGACTATATATGCCACTATAAAAGCAATGAAGTATACTTCAGGGAAGCACTGTGAAAGAAAGGAATTTTTAAAATTGGCATTCGAAACCTCATAATCTTTCTGTTTTACATGATGAAAACAAAGAGAAGTTAAATAATGGTACCAAACTAAAGGGGTTTGTTTGCCTGTGCACATCAAAACCCAATAAAGTTTGAACAGAAGTTTGTAGCAAAGAAAGTAAAGGTTTATTTAAAGAAATGGTGCCAAGCCAGGAGACATAGGTAAACAAATGTTCCAAAACGTGGGTCCCAATAGCGCTTAGGGGATGTTATATGTGGAAAAATAGCATTAATCATGGTGATTAATGTAGGTGGAGTCAGTCTCTACAACTACATTAAGAGTTGAGAGGGAGTAGTTGATCATTGTATCAGGTCCTGATGTCCAAGGCACCATTCTGTCTAGCTTTGTGAGGCTGTGATCAGATAAGTAGGATCCGTGTATTTTCATGGGTTTGGGGATGAAACACAACTTAGGTCAAGATAGTATCTTGAGTTTAACCTAAACTCTGTTCCCTTGTGCAAGAGATCTGAGGCTTTATTCTTAAGACAGCTTGACCCTGACCAGCACCTGATGTCCTAAGGCCATACTGATAAGGGAGTAGACGTGCAGTACATGCAAAGGTAGAGGGTCTGGTTGAAAGGAGGCAAGTGAGTCATAATGTTATTAAACTACGTGGTGTGAGTAAGCCACTTAATTCTTCTGAGGTTTGGTCACTTTTCAATAAATGTATATAATAATAAGATCTAAATCATAAGGCTGCAGTGAAAAGCAAATGGTAAGTATAAAAGTATTTGGCAAAGTGCTATATGCAAATTGCATATTATTTTTCACTGAATAATTGTGATTTACTAGTTTTGCATTAACTATATGACCTGCATTTTATCCATTTATTTTTTAAGATTTTTTATTTATTATTTTTCAGAGAGAGGGGATGGGAGAGAGGAAGAGAGGGAGAGAAACATCCACATATGGTTGCCTTTCACCTGCCTCCAGCTATGGACCTGGCTGGAGACCTGGCTTGCAACCTAGTTATGTTACCCTGGCTGGGAATTAAACCAATGACCTGCATTTTAAATTTAATGTGCAGTTAGTACACCTCTCTTATTTCATCTTAGTATATATAAATTTATCAAGTTTAATTTTTTGTAAATATTTATTCTTGAGTAAGTAGTAGTTGGAAGAACAAAATAAGGTTTCACCTTGGTCTTGCTTTATGTCAGTTCAAAACCGGCTGCTCTTACAACACTGAGACATACTGTTATAAAAGGGAAAACCAGTATCCAATGTAACATTCTGAAAACCAGCTTTGTAACACTTTCTTTTTACTCTGTCAATTTTGGGAGAATTTGTGCTGCAGGTGGGATGCAGATATGTGATGTTCTCTCGGAGTGAAGAGGCAATTGTATTTTCAGAAATCTTTCATCACTGTGCCACCGTGGTGGTCCTCCTGGGAGAGGCCAGCAGCCCTAGCTTTATCTGACAGACAGAAGAAAGCAAGGGTTTCTCTCAGCCCTAGGAGCAACTTTGGTTGGCTCTCGGCTGTATCCCAGAATCCCCCTCTCTCAGGTTCCCTAGATTTTCCTGCTAGCCTCCTTCAGCTATCTTAGCATCTCCGATTCACTCAGTGACTATTTTTCTTAATACAGAAATAAGTTCGCAGAGTGAATGTCCTCCTGCAAGTACTCCAGTGTTTGTACAAAATGGGGATAAAAATCACAGAAGTCCAGAGTTGGAGGGGATAGTGCCAACTGTTCATTCTAAAGTCTCCAATGTTGTTAAGTGAGAAAAAAAGATCTGCAGAGTGGCCCACTAATGAAAACAGATTCCAGGCAAGGTAGCAAAGGTCCAGAGCAGATGAGTAAATTGCACAAGACAAACCATAAGACATTATCTTGAAAGGCAGCATAGAGTTATGAAAAGGAGACAGGACTAGGGTTTCAAATCCCTGGCTCAGGTTCTGAATCTGAAGTGTTCTATCATAGACAAGCTCTTAAACATCTCTGAAGCCCAATTTCCTTATTTGTAAAAAAGTAAACAAAATGCCTCCTTATGAAGTTGGTGTGAGTTCCAAACTACAAAATGAATATGAAAGTAAGTTTTTAATGTATTTTATTGATTATGCTATTATAGTTGTTCCAATTTTTCTCCTTTTGTCCCCCTCTACCCAGTACCCTCCATTGCCTCCAGCAATCCCCCCTTAGTTCATGTCCATGGGCCATGCATATAACCCATGGCTTGTCCCTTTCCTAGATTATTCTTAACATACACCTATTTTGTACCCACCAGTTACAATTATACCTCTTAATCCCTGCACCATTTCCTCATTCTCTTCCTTTCTCCGCCCAGCTGATAACCCTGTAAATGATCTCCATACCTTTGACTATGTTCCTGTTCTGGTTGTTTGCTTAGTTTGTTTTTTAGATTCAATTGTTAATAGTTGTGAATTGATGGCCATTTTAATGTTCATAGTTTTGATCTTCTTTTTCTTAAATAAGTTCCTTTACCATTTCTTGTAATAAGGACTGGGTGATGATGAACTCCTTTAGCTTTCCCTTGTCTGGGAAGCACTTTATCTGCCCTTCCATTCTAAATGATTCATCTTGTATTTTTGGTGCTCTTTTCACCCCACCCCCACCCCCACTCTGTCTCCTGAAGTTTCTTTTCATGTGTGTTTTGTGTGACCTGCGATAATCAAGCTATGCATTTCTTTCGGGGTAAAATAAATTGTAAAGTGTAAAATGTTTTTCACAAGTTAATTCTTCAGTTTCATTCTTTATAAACTTGTCTTGCAATAATTTTAAATGTACAAAACAAAACTTGTGAGATTTTAACAAAGTCTTACATATCCTTCCCCGAGGTGAACCACTTGTTAACATTTTCCCATATTTGACTTCTCTTTCTCTCATAGTCAGTATTTGTGTGCATATATGTATATGTTTGTGTTATCATTTTCTCCAAACCACTTGGGAGTTGCAAACATGAAGGCTTATTTCCCCTTATTATTTCAGCATGCATTTGCTATAAACAGATACACTCTCCTACAAAACCACAGCCTAACTATCAAAATGAAGATGATTAACGTTGATATAATGTTACTATTTAATCCAATGACCGCATTACAATTTTCTCTAACTATTCCCCAAATAAAACTTTGAGGGCCAGGATGCAACTCTGCATTATGAATTACATTTAGTTGTCATGTCTCTAGTGTTCCTTAGTCTGGAACAGTCCTCAGTCTTTTCTCGACACGACCTTGACAGTTTTGAAGAGTGCAGGCTTTCTAGTAACTTGGCAAAGTTTCCCTCAATTCTTGGTATTTCTCCATTATTAGATTTGTACTATGCACTTTTGGCAGGAATACCATGGAAGTGTCACTGTGTCTTTATCAGTGCACAGTACAGGAAAGCATAGAATGTCCTTTTGTTCCATCATTAGTGGTGGTAACTTTTGTCAGTTGGTTAAGAAGGCTTCTGCCAGGTTTCTCTGCTCCAAAGTTAAGATAATTATTTTATGCTTATTAAGAAATAGTTAATACTAGTTTGCATTCTACTTAAAAGGAGCATTTTTCATCCTTTTTATTTATATCTTTGTTTTTATCAGTATGGATCCTTGGGTTCCTGTTTTATTCAATAGTTTATAATCTATTACTATCTTTATTTGTGTCAAAGCTCAAATTTCTATTATTTGAATGGGGAACCTATCCCATTTAAAGCTGGTTCCTGTGACTTGTTGACATGGTTACCTTATTCCTTGAGCACTTTCTTTCTGTGTCAATAACAGATTCCAGGATTATCTTGTACTTTCCTGACCTAACTCTGGAATTAGCTATTTCTCCAAGGAACCCTCATTATTTTTAGTGGAGAATTATTTTCAGAAATAAAGATGTTAGGGTTAGGAATGCAAATTTATATTATAGATTGTTCACTTTTAGCACAACTAGAAAAAGACAAACCTTAAACCTTACATCATTTCGTATATAAACATTAACCTGAGATGGAGAAGAGACCTAAAATAGAAACTAAGACATGAAACTTCCATTCATAAAAGGAAATTATAAACTGAACTTCATGAAAATGGAAAAATATATTGCTTATCAAAAGATGTTATTAAGAAAATAAGTATACAAACCACTGAACATATACACACCAATGACTAATATACAGAATAGGTGAACATTTTAGAATATATAAATAGAACATATGGTTCGATTCCCCAGCCAGGGCACATAATCAGGTTGCAAGCCAGGTCTCCAGCCAGATCTGTGGCTGGAGGCAAATGAAAGGCAACCATACATGGATATCTCTCACCATCTCTGTTTATCTCCCTTCCCCTCTCTCTAAAAATAATAAATAAAATCTTTTTTAAAATAGAGCATATATATCAAGAATATATGCATATATAAATAATTGCAAAAATCAACAATGAAAAAGACAAACAACCATTAGAAGACAGTTTGGAGATTACTTACAAAGCTAAGTATACTCTTTACCATACTATCCAACAATTAAATTTATTGGTATTTACTGAAATGAGTTTTTAAAAGGGTTTTTAGGGAGAAATGTAATCATATTTCTGAATGACAATATAATGATGGACACATGGATGTATACATTTTTTAATACCCATAGAATGTACAACACAAAGAGTAAAACATATACAACATAAAGAGTGGAACCTAATGTAAACTATAGCCTTTAATTAAGAATAATGTATCACTATTGATTCATCAATTATAACCAATATACCACATAAATGCAAGATGTTGCTCATAGGAGAAAATTGGGGGGGGGGGGCAGATGGGAAACATGGGAACTCCATGCTTTCCACACAATTTTTCTGTAAACCTAAAACTGCTCTAAAAGTAAAGTTGATTCATTAAAAACAAAAGGCAGACAACTAATTTTTTTAAAGGAGCAAAAATCTTGAATCATTTAATTTGCAAAGGAAGACACAGGAATGACTAATAGGTATATGAAAAGGTGTTTAACATCATTAGGATCAAAGAAATACAATAAGATGCAATTTTATACTCATTAAATTGGCTGAATTTCTTTAAGCTGATAATTCCAAATAATGTTGAATATGTGAAATGACTAGAATTCTCATACACTGCTGGTAAGAATGTGAAATGGTACAGCTACTCTACATGTATCTATACTATGAACCCACAATTCTCTTCCTAGAAAGAAAATATACTATATCTACTAGGATGCTTATAAAGCATTGGAAACAACCCAAATGTCTATCAACAGGAGAATGAATAAAACACAACATGGCACATCCCTGCAATCAATACCACTCAGCAAACTAGTAATACACAGGACACAAAGATGAATCTAAAAACTATTTTGTTGAGTGAAAGAAGTCAGTCATACCTGTATGATTCAATTTATATAGAACCAAGAACCAGACCACAACTACTCCAAGGTGATAGAAATCACAGCAGACATTGCCTAGGGCTTGATATACAAGGGATATTGACTGCAAAGAGACACAAGGAAAATTGTGCAGGTGATGAAAGGGTTCTATATCTTATTTGTGGTGGGAATTACATGGCTCTATACAATTGTTAAAACTCATCTAATTGAACACCTAAGATCTATGCCTCCTAATTTATAGACATACACCTATGTTAAAAGAAAAAAGACTGAAGACTATGGAGTATTATCTTCAAAAACCTTAATGAAGAAAGCTGACACAATAATTCTAATAACAAAAAAGTATGATATTTAAGTATGAAAACACAGGATGGTTTTAGCATTTGAGGGGAAAAGAAACAAATGGAACATATTTCCCAGGAGTCATTTTTGAAGATATTGCTGAAGTCCAAATTTTAGCTATATCTCTCTCAGAGCCCATTCAGGTAAACAGAAGATACTCGCTTTTTGTACAATTCATGTATACACAAATTTCAGTTTCCTTATATTGTGGGCTAAATTGCCCCCCTCCTTCATATGTTGAAGTCCCACAAAGTAGATGTCTCTCAAGAGCTTCCTAGGAAGTTTCTTTGAAGCTCACATCTGTCTATGCATCTGGCTGCAACTTCTAGTAGAGTAAAATAAAATAATCTGTTCTAAATGCTTTCTAAATTTCATGCAAGTGCCTCTCATTGGCAAACTTTAATTCAGAACCATTTAGCAAAGGGGATTCTAGGAAATTGTTCTTTGACTTCTCTTCTGTGATACAAAGAAAACCCTAAAATAGTTTGATGGTTGCGGTAGGCTGAAGAATGGCCACCTAAAAATGCCCAAGCCCTGGAATCTGTGATTATGTTGCCTTACATGTGAAAGGGAATTCGTAGATTAACTTAAAGTTACCTTAAAATAGGAAAATAGGAAATTGTCTTGGAGTATCTAATGCGCCCAGTGTAATCATCTGAGCCCTTATTCAAAATGGAAGAAAGACGAAGAGGAATAAGTCAGAGACATGCAGGGCAGATTCAAATATAAAAGGGATTCCAAAGTACCATTGCTAATTTTGTAGATGAATGAAGGGAGCCAGGAGCCAAGGCATACAAGTAGCCTCGACAATCTGTCAGCCAATAAGAAAACAACAGGGGCTTCATTCCTACGATTGCAACAGCTTGAATGTGCAGGGAAATGATTTTCACTTAGAGCCTCCAGAAAGGAATGCAGCTCGGCTGACTCAGTGATTGTTGCCTAAAGAGAAACTTTGGACCTATAAGACTGTAGGATGATAAATTTGTATTGTTCTACCTGCTGGCTTGTGAAAATTTGTTATGGCAATAGTAGAAAACTAATGCAGTTGTCATCCTGGTTTCAAAACAGGCATCCCAAAAACCTAATGAGATGAGTGAAAAATCTGGTAAAAAGACTAATAGTAAGTACTGAATCCATTGAAATGTAGGACTAAAAGTAAAACAAACATGGAGACAGATACAGATACAGTTACAGATAAAAATGTAAATTCTATAAACTCATAATGTAGAAATGAAGTAAGAGAATAACGAGAGTAAAATGATGTTCTTTACAGTAGTGAGTTCATCTTTCATAACTAAAGTCAGAACAACTATGGTTATTTCATGCCATAATAAAACATTTGGACTTACCGATCAATAAAATTGAAGCTATGAAAGAGATTTAGCAGTGGCATGTGACAGCCAGATGTGTCACAGGTTGACCACTTCAATTTTACTGGGGCTGGATTGAGTGTGACAGGAAGTGGATGTGGGGAGACCAATAAAATTACCACCATAGTCCAGGAAACAGTTAACATTCAGTCATCCTACATCCAGGACCACAGTTGGACCCCTAGGTTTCTAGCGAGCCAAGAAGATATATAAAAGCACTTTGTGAACACATACACCACCTTCCACTTCTCCCAAATTTCAAATAAAACTTGGCATGTTTATGCATTCACTATGTCATTAATTACTGCCTAATGGAGTCAGCAAAGCAATCCACTATTCCACAGCCCCACACCAGATTCCAATCAAGCCCATATGAATTATATTAATTTTCACAATGGCATGGTAAGAAACTAAAGTTTAAAATAAATAAAAGAAAACTACTGGCACAACCTAAATCAGCAAAGTGACTGTATGCTTGTCTGTGGGACTGGTGCTCACTTCATTTTGGAGACCTTCAGCTAAGCTGTATAGCTACTCAGGCATATTGTGTCACTAAATCAATTGCTTGTATGGACAATTAGCATCTTCTATCAGTGAATAAACAAGGGAGTGACAGTTCTACCTCCCATCGAGTTACTCTAAGACCTAAAGTAAAAATTTCTTCTTATATAAAAATGTATTGTCTTCTAAAAAAAAAAAATGTATTGTCTTCTCTAAGTAATGCATAATGGATAATTTCTGTAGGAGAGAGGCTGGCTGTCGAGAGCAGTCTGTTTTCTGAAACTCCCATCTATTCTCTAGTGAATACCTTTCAGCACATATTCAGGCTTGCCTTTCTCAAGCAATTCCCTAGGTTGTCTGATGGCACAGAGATCTAGTGGCATCTAAACCTGTTTTAGTCTCTTCAAGCAGTGACTGAAGACAGGGCGAGTCCACACCAGTTGGCTCAGAAGGGAAAAAATGTATATAAAATATACCCAAATCGGCACAACATGACATTTTCTTCCAAATATTCTTCACTTGCAATCTACCACATATTTCAAGAATACTTTTCTACCTTATTTAGATAAGGTTCTGAGTAAATGAGCTGTATAACATTGCAATGAATAGGATCAGATATTGATAAGGTATTAAGAATTAGTAAGCAGGCTACCCATGATACTATCTATGTAGTATTTTTTCAGCTAGGAGTAGTATAATTTTTTCACTTTTGCAGAAAAGAAAAACACACGTTTAATCTCTAATCCTTATTTATCCCATTCATGATTTCTAAGGTTCATGAACAATTCTTTTTTTTCCCTTATTTACAATAATTGTCTCCTTGCTTTCAGATATGGATTCTGTAACAGAAACAGGAAGGTTTTCCTAAGAATACTCCATCAGTAGTGGTATGCAGTCCCAGGAAGAAAGAATGTGGAGACGTTCAGCTACCATGACAATTATGGAAGAAAAATCAGGTATCTGCATGTCACTCTTCTGTAGCATTCTGTGTTTTCAGTGGATGTACAGTCATTGCCTGCCACACTCTCTTCTGGACAAGTCGTTTTCATTAAGTGCCATCCATTGACCCTAGGGGTTCCCTATTTTTTATGCCTTCATTTAGCAATTACTACTGTACTCTTGACATTTACTATGCTCCAGAGGCAATGTAACCTGATGGTTTGGAGCAAGAGCCCTTCATCTGGGCAGTCAGGCTAGGTTCAGATTCTGACTCAGGCGATTATTACTTTGTGACTTTGGGCAATTTGCTTAATTTCTGTGCCTTGCTCTTTTCATCTGTAAATTGGAGGATAATAATACTTCTTAAAGTTATTTAAGATTAATCACTTAATATATAGTCAGTTCTTAGAGATGTCACAAACACTACAGCACTGGTTATCATTGCCAGACACTGTACTAAGCCCTGACGATATGTCTGTCAGGGTCCCTATTCTAAGGAATCTCAAAATCCACTTGGAGACCCTGGCTGGTGGCACAGTGGATAAGATGCCAGCCTGCAAACCCAAAGGTCGCTGGTTCCATTCCCAGCCAAGGCACATAACCAGGTTGCAAGCCAGGTCTCCAGCCAGGTCCCCAGCTAGAGGCAGGTGAAAGGCAACCACACATTGATGTCTCTCTCCCTCTCTGCCTCTCTCCTTTTCCCTCTCTCTGAAAATAATTAATAAAATATTTTTATATCTGAACTGTCACACAATAAAGTATTGGCAAGTGTTTTGAGGCAGAAGTGCAGACGGTTATTAGAAACCCCTATGAGGAGGACCTATCAGGTGCAGGTGCATGGATGACTTTTGGAAAATCACTGGAGTTAAGAGATTGTATGTACATGTGGGAATGCATGCACTTGAAATGAATGGGGAGCTTAGGCAAACAGAAGCTCGTGTATCAAAATCTGAAGGAGATATTAATATGGTGCAGGGTAGAAAATGGGAAAGTTTTACTGGGCTAATGAGTATGGCTGCTGGAGAACAGGTAGGGATAAGGGCAAGAAATGAACATGGAGAGGTAACAGATAATGCAAAACCTTTTAAGACTTGTAAGGACATGCAAAATCTGATTAGCCTTTAAAGATTTGGATTTTTTTTCCCAGGAGCAATGAGAAACCCCTGAAGGGTTCTAAGCAAGAAAATTATATTTTCAAGTAATAGAAATATAATTTAAGCTAAAGTGAAAAGGGTCTATTCATTTATTCAAAAAACATTGATTTATTAAATGTTCATTGTGTGCTAGAATCTGCCCTAGACTATGGGGTTACAAGAGCAAACAAATAAAAATTTTAAAAATACCCAATTATTATAAGTTTTGAGTAGAGGAAGAGGACAAAGACAATCAGCATACTAAATTATATATATTATATTTGCATACACAAATTATAGATATTTTATAGTCTATGGTACTATTTAGAATGATGGAAGCACCATAAGAATTAAGATGACTGGGGGATGGCAAGGAATTTTAAAAGAGCCTCATTTGAAAAAGTGACATTTGTGCCCTGGCTGGTATGTCTCAGTGGACTGAGTACTGGCCTGTGAATCAAAGGGTTGGTGGTTCTATTCCCAGTCAGGGCACATGCCTGGGTTGTAGGCCAAGTCCCTGGTTGGGGGTGTGCAAGAGGCAACTACACATTGATGTTTTAAAAAGATAAAAAGAAAAAGTAAAAAAGAGAAAGTGACAATTGAGCAAAGCCTTGATAGAGAGTAAGCCATCTACAGAGTTAAGGTCATTCCAGGCAGAGGGGATGACCACTGAAAAGGTCCCAAGGTAGGAGTGCATCTTGCATAATATCATAAAAGCAAAGGAGATTAGAGCAGAGGGGGAAAAATAAGATGAATGTAATATAACAACAATAAAATAAAATAAAAATTTTAAAGCAAAGGAGATTAGACTGTAGTAAGCTAGGGGGCGTACAAGATGAAGGAGAGATATAGTGACCTGGCATGCAATCTTTGTGGGTCATTGGAAAATTGGCTTTGAAGACATGAAGAACCTTTGAAGGATTTTAAATATTGGCATGCTTCAATCTAGCTTACATTCCAACAGAATCATTCTGACTATTGCATTCAAAATAAATGGTATAGTGACATGTAAGGAGAGAGGCCAGTTACAATACTACTGCAATATTTTAGGTGAGAAATGAGGATGGGTTTGAACTCAGTGGAGCACTATTAGACCAATGCCTATAATGTGTGGTGCTCAGGTAAAGAGTTTAAATGAAAAAATCACACATGTTAAATATGACATCTTCTACCTTCCTATCTTACAAATATGCCTTCATATTGAGAATTTTTTAATATATAAATATATATGTATTTTTTTTATTTAACCGAAAGTTGGGACACTACTAAATATGACTAAATTTATATATTATCATCTCTGAGTGTTCTGTTAGTGACTGACAATGTATGAGTGATTAATAACATAAAACACATATAATTTATATTTTATCTATTCTATAAAATTTTATTGTCTTTATTTCAGCAAATATTTCTATATAGTATTTATTTTAGTCATGACAATACCAGATTAGAAGTTCTTTCTTGAATCAGGGTAATGTTAATAGACTATTAATAATTTCAATTTGGGAAAAATTTACCTGTGAGGCAGTAGCCACTGGAATTATAAGTAAAATTGTTAAACCAATAAATGGATTCATAAATAAACTGGCTGGATTTAACTAGGTTATTATTTTTCCAAGAGGATACCACAAAGCAAGAGAAGGGCAAGGAAGTTAAGGGTGTATGCAAAGAAGAGATTTTATTTTATTTGTTTATTTTAATTTTTAAATGTTAATCATTATTTTATTTTATTGTTGTTGTATTACATTCATCCCATTTCTCCCTCACTGCTCTCCCCTTCCCCACCCTCCCCATTCCCCCTCCCACAGTCAATCCCACATGTTGTCCATGTCCATGAGTCATCCAAAGAAGAGATTTTAATGCTTGACCCTGGAATTTTCCTGGTCAAGGAGAGAACATAAGGGTTGAGGAATGGCAGCCAAACTGGTGGAACCACTCCTGTCCAGATGAGTTAAAGAATTCTTTGAATTTGTATAAGAGGACTCAGATGGACAGATAGGAGATAGTGGACAGAGAGTGATGATTGAGATTGAGTTTACGAAAAGGTTGATCATTACTTAAAACAAAAAAAAAGTTATGACCATGAGAATGAGTATCTAAGTGAGAGGAAAGGCAAACAGAAAAACAGAAGGAACTGAGACATTGAAATGTTGGAGTTTCATTTATATCTATTATAAAATTGTTAAGAATCAAGACAGGTGTAGTTTTAGAGAAAATGACAGAGCACCAGGAAGTAAGTTCTTTGGTAAATGACTGGGGAATGGCCTGGTTGGGAGGCCATTAGAAACGACAACAATGTGGCACAGTCACTCCTTTTGCCTGAGGACATGAGAATGAAAACTGACAGTGTTTAGGAAAGAGGACGGGAGAATGGTCTGGAAACAGTAATAAGGAATCAAAGTGGACAGCTACCTGACCTCCAGCTTCAGTGTTTAACAAGACCCCCAAAAAATCCAAAAAATAAAAAATAAACTCCAACCAACCAAACAAACAAAAACAAAACGCAGTATGGTGATTACCAGAGGGAAAGTGGGCGGGGGAGGTAGAAGGAGGTAAAGGAGGGATAAATGGTGACGGAAGGAGACTTGACTTGGGGTGGTGAACACAATACAATATACACATGATGTATTATAGGATTGTACACCTGAAACCTCTATACTTTTATTAAGCATCGTCACCCCCAATAAACTGAATAGGAAAACACAGTGGGGTGGGGGGGGGCGGAATGAAGCACAGAATGAGAAGAAAACTAGGTTTTATTTAGAGTAAGCGCGGGAAGGGAAATTCCAGAAAAGAGATTAACATTATGGTGGGTTTTACTGATGATGGGAGTGGTGAGTTTTAGAAGGCATGGAGGAAAGCTTATCAGTTTCTGAGGAAAAGTCAGAGAAATAAACAGGGTGGAGGTGTTGATGCAAAATCCTGTAGGATTTAAAATTTCAATCCAATAACTGCATTTATTTTAATTTGCTGAATCATATAAATGAAAGCAAATTAATAACATATCTAGGTACCAGCTGTTACAAGGCTCTTTCTAGCTTACTGTCTGAAAAAATCTGGGGCTTGAGTGGCAGGGGATTTAATATAATACCTACTTCAAGGCAACAGAGCACTTAGTGGGAAGACTAAATTGGGAATAGGAAAACTTGGCCTAGCTGTGTGGCCATTTATTGGTTCTTAATTTCCCCCCAAATAAAATAAGTGTGTTGCCACGAACTTAGGTATAAGAGTGTGGGCTTAGACATTCATTCAAAAAGCATTTATTGAGTACTTCCTATGTACAAGGATTACTAACAGAAAGCAGGATCCAGAAAGATAAGTTTCACCTCATAGTCTGCTGCCTAATTAGTCCACAAATGCAAAATGTGCTTTTACATAAAAAAAATTGTCAGAATTTCCTCATGAAAGTGCTTAGAATTAGGGATAAATAAGCCCTTTAGATGTGTGGGGCAGGAAAGGCAGGGTTTTGGTGACAACCACTTAATCCATGACAAAAGGTTGGCTAAAAATTTAGGAATCAGTTACCAGTTAGTTGAAAATTAACATGTTAACTGTCAATAAAGGGGCTGGTTAATAATAGACCAACTATTGAATACTCTTAACACTTTTGCATTGTTGAAGTGTGGGAAGTGGTCAAAACAACATGCTACTTACTCGCCTGCATTTCCTGTCTAGTCATTTCTTGCTTAAAAATGGAGAAATTGTTATTTTTCAGGGTTGCAGGACAGAACCCAACTGGACACCAGCCCTCTTTCTATTGGCTTAACACTGCAGCTGCCTTGGCACATTTTCTTCAAAGGCTATTGAAAAGAAGAATAAAAGAATATATATAAGAAATCTATAAGTAAAAAAGAAAATGTGCTAAACCCTGTCTTAGAAGAAATATAACTTTCTGTAAAACAAGAACAAACAATAGCAAATCACTCTGAGAATTTCTATTTCACCGCAGCTTTAATTCAGAAACATAAAGCATCACATTCCTTTTACTAGTTACTCAGGCCCTTTAGTCAACAGGTTAACAGGGACACCTGTGAGAATGACATCACAGATTAGGAAGGTATTTCGAAACCCACTGAACAGCAAAGCAGATCTTTGCTGCTTTATCTTTATGCTAAAAGCAACAGTTTTCAATGCCAGAGTCATCATTAACACAGTGTAAGTTTTGGGAGTTGGGGAAAACTGTCAGAGAAAGAAGCAGTGGTTATCTTTGAACAATGACTAAAAAGAGCTGCTGTTTCAGAGCTCCCATCATGCTCACTTGAGAAAAGCCGCAGTTTATTAGTGCAGGGCCACGTAAGACCTCAGAAGGAGGAGAGATTTTATGTGTTCTGAGACTCAACAAACAATTTTCCCTTTTACTATTTGTTCAGTTGCTGAAGACTCACCCCCTTTGGGACAGGGGTCTTGTAGCTCTTAGTCTCACCCTGTCTTCCTAGGGGACTGAGAGGGCCATCACTCACTGTGGCTTTGTCAGCTTTGGTCAACCTGTCTTTTTAGTCAGCCAAGGTAGGTTGAGAGGTAGAATCTGAACTAGAAGTATACTTTAGGCAAAAACACAGATGGAAAGCCTTCTGTTTCTTCCAGAAAGAAGACAATGTTAACATTAACAGGTAAGGCTGTCTCCAGGAATGAAAGAAACCTTGATTCATGTATTTATCCATATACAGGGTGGGGCAGAATTAAGTTTACAGTTGTGAGTATACAAAACACAGTTTATTATTGTATGATTTCCCATCCAAACAATTGTAAAGCTAGTTTTGTCCCATCCCTTATTCAACAAACAGTACTAAGTACCTATTGCTAGCAACTGGCAGGATGGAATAACCAGCAATAAGTGTGGAAAAGAATGAGAGAATAGGAGATTTATGAGGGGAAGATTAGGAGTTCAGTTGTGAATGTAAAAAACTGACATGCTTATTAACCAAGTGGAGATGTTGATTAGGTAACTGGATATGAGTCTGGAGCTGGGTAGAGCTTGAAGAAAGTGGCATAAATTTAGAAATCATTGTCATAGTTATAGATATTATATAAAGGCCTGAGGCTGCATGAGATTACCTAGGAAGTGAATACAGACAGAAAAGTTTGGGGAGGTGAGGATGAACTACCAAGGGAGACTGGGAAAGAGTGGCCAGTGGGGCAAAAGGAAATAATAGTGTGATTCTTGCCTGAATAGAATAAACAAATAGATCAATTAAATAAGTAGAGATTCTGTAAACAAACAAAAAAAAAAACAAACAAACAATGTATATATTATAATTCAGTATATGAGAAAGATTCATGTTACATTGTCATTAAATAAATAATAATGAGATGACAGGCACTTATCTGGGGGTGGGAAATGAAACAAAGACTTTCTACTTCACCCTATACATTAAGAAAAGAATCCACATAAATTGAAAATATAAAATTAAAACTATGAAAGAAATTTAAGAAAATAAGGGACACTATCTGTTATAATCTTGGAGTAGAGAAGGCCTTCCTAAGCCTTCTTCAAACATAATGTATTAATATATATAAACACCAATTCATAAGAACCTATGTACACCTATGTTCATAGCGGCACTATTTTTTTTTTCTTTTAATTTTATTGTTATTGTATTACATCCATCCCTTTTTTTCTCCCCTCTGTCCCCCTCCCCACCCACCCTTTCCCCCCAAAGTCAATCCCACCTGTTGTCCATGTCCATGGTTCCTTTATACTAGGTTCTTGTCTAAGCTGCTCCCCTTCTTTGCCTCTGCCTCCCCCCTCCCCATGGCGGCACTATTTACAATAGCCAAGTGCTGGAAACAGTCTACGTGCCCATTAGTGGATGACTGGATCAAAAAACTTTGGTACATTTACACAATGGAATTCTATATAGCAAAAAGAAAGAAGGAACTCCTACCCTTTGCAACAACATGGATGGAACTGGAGAGTATTATGCTTAGTGAAATAAGCCAGTCAGTGAAGGACAAATACCATATGATCTCACCCATTACCGGAAAATAATAAACAAAGCAAACAACAAGCAAAACAGAACCAGATACATGAATACAGTGAACAGACCTTCAGTGGGCAGGGGGAAGGGGTCAGCAGGAGGGGGAGAGGAAGAGGCAAAGAAGGGGAGCAGTTTAGTCAAGAACCTAGTATGGAGGAACCATGGACATGGACAAGCGGGATTGACTTTGTCAGGGAGTAGGTGGGTGGGGAATGGGACAGAGGGGAGTAAAAAGGGGATGGAGGTAATACAATAACAATAAAATTAAATTAAAAAATACTATGCTCTCTATGAGGCAGAAGTGTAAATGGCAGATCCCCAAATAAAATGGTATTTAAAAAAATCTCATATCTGACAACATAAAAGTTATAATTTCATGTAAGGATGAAGGTACCATATTAAGTTAACAACAGCAATAACAAACTATAGATAGGCAAAAATATTTGCCATAAATATGAAAAACAAAAGATAAACATACCATATACAATGATATACAATGAGAAAAGCAAAATGTGACAGAAAAATGAGATGTTATGTACCATCCCTTCTTTTGAGGTTTGGAAAAGAATATGATGTTATAACCAGAGACTGTATACAGATACATGCCATGCCATTTACTATAGCAACCAAACCATGCCACTTAACCTCTCTGAGATACTAATCATAACTAATTCACTGGGAAGGGAGTGCTTAATTCAAAAACATAAACCTCCGGAATGCCATTTCAGCTTAATACAGGGCCATTTGTCACCAGGAGACTAACTATACCATGACCATGACCTTTAAATGACATCTATTTACTCTGAATACAGATATCAGAGATCTCAAAAAATTTTTTTTAACTTCTCTTCTTAGCTCCCTAAGACCTTTCAAAACAGTGAGCAATTTCTATGGGCAATCTTATTACACAAGTCCTTACCTTCCAACACTTAAAGCCTCTATCAATTTACCCTGGATGCCTTACTTATAAATGTTCCTAAATTGTAGAGAACAGCTCTCAATTGGATCATAAATTTTTCTAAGGCAAGTACCACATCTTTGACTTCTTTTTGTATTTCCTCCTAGTATTTAGTAGCGTTTAGTGGAGTTCTCTTCACACACACCACGAATGCTTTATGACTTCATATATCCACATCTCCTTACACACACAACTGCAAAAGGGAACTTTTGACTGTAATGGGGAGTAAAGTTATAGGTTATTTTCTTATAAGAACTCACTTTCCCTCTAATTCAGGGCTGTCCATGCAAAATCCAAGGACACTAGGCAATAATTGTTTCTCGACTATAACCATTAAGTTTGCATTTTTCTGGACTGATTTTTTAATACTAATTCTTTGTCTACAAAACACTAAAGGGAATGTTACCCTCCAACATGTGTGAAAACAAAAGAAAAAATGTTAGTCCTGATATGTCTTAAATGTTATTGGCTTGATCGCTCTTTCCCAGCTATACAGTGAGGATATTAGGGAAGACATACATCATTGTGTATATACAATATATTTAAATCACCATTTGGAATTTTAGTGACAGTTCTAGTGCCATAAAAGTATTATACTACTAAATAATTAACTAACAAATTATGAAAAACATAATGGAAAATAAAAGACAACTGCAAAAGCATCTATCACAACAAAATAGTTGTCTTTTATAGTTGATTCTGTTTATTTTTCTGTGACTGGGGAACAAGATATCAATTATAGACAGATGGCCATTAGCATAATCCATAATGCCAGAAGACAAAACAATGCTTTGTATCTATCGCCTTTGATTAGTAGCATAATGTTTTATTAGACTCTGCATAAATTACACTGTGGAACAGAATATGGGCTTTGACAAAGCAACAGTCTGTTTTCAATAACAGCATCTCTTTAGGAAATAAAAGAAAGGACAAAAATATCTTCCAAATTTTCAAAGACGGATCAAAATGGGGGATGTTCCTGATTGGCTCAAACCAAGAGCACACACTCAGTATATATCAATTAACATTTTTTAAAAATTGACATTTTCATGAACATATTCTTTCATAAGCTAAAACAATTTGGGCTTTCTAACATAAAACCAAATGGCTCGAGGGATATATCCATATTCCAAGTATTTAAAGGAAAGTTTATACTTTCAAACTTGGTGGGCTTTGGAATTCTTGTCTTAGATCATACCAAATGGGCCTTGGATGGCTGCTACTCTATGTAGTTTTCTTAACCTCCACTGTCCTCCACTCTATCCCCGCCAGAAGGAAAAGAAGTCAAAGGCCACAAGACAACAAAACCTAAGGAACCTCCATTCTCAGAATTAAAGATGATCCTGTGGCTTACACTGGCTGACTTCCAGCTAATAGCACATTCAGGTGAACACCTTCCCTCAATAAAATCTCTGTAGGAAGAGTGGGCAAAGGCTATAAAAGATGAGACTGAAAGTTCTTTAATTTTCCTCATGTACAAAAATTACAACCACTATTATAACCTGCATGAAAGAGTAAAGCACCAGCAAACCTGCATGGGGACAGGTTTTAACTAGAACTGTGTCAGCCAAGGAGATGACTGTGGGTAGAGACAGCAAAAAGGGTCCCTAGGGGGAAAGGGAGAGTAAGTAATGGGAGAGAGTCTTCCTGGCAGCACTCAACAGAGTGTTTCTTTCCCCTACCTATATCCAGTGAGGTAATCATTTTGCAAATACATTTTGCAGTGAATGAATTTTACAGATGGCACTGGCAGAGCCTCTTTGCACTGAGGGAGAGTTGCAGGGGCAGAACTCCACAACTCTGCAAAGTGAGCAACTAGAGTCATAGAAATATAAAGACAGGATGTTGAGCAACTGCCATTATATTAAAAATTCTCTGTGGCTAATATTTTGGAACGTAATGACTAGAACTTGCAGACAAGTTAGGAGCCCCCTCTCACTATCTGGTTGCAATTCCCCTAAAAATTCTATCCTGCTCTTAATTACATTTATATTTTTTTCTGATCACAAGAACTACATATGGCTATCATGGAAATTGTAAAATACCTAAAAACACAAAGAAAATGAAAAATTCTAACATATCATGATAATACACCTTCTATATTGACATTTATTCCTCTGGGCTATTTTTTTCATCTGGAAGAGATAGGTTCTGTGTGTGTTTGTGTGTGTGTGTATCTGTGTGTCTATGTTTTAAAACTAATTCATATTCCAAAGAATGATTCTGTAACTTTTAAAGATTAATGCATTAGGAGCATTTCCCATGTTATTAAGTATTGAAAAGTGTCATTATTAATGGATGCATAGTATTAAGAATTTCTAACTACTGAGAATAAGCATAAACAATATTTTCCTCTATCTGTAATTATTTTCTGGAGTCATGGTTACTACAATAAGACAGCAGAGTTAAATATATGGTATGCAATTTTGGAACATGAAAGAAGTTAATACTATTTGCATATATTATGATTGTGTATCTAGAACATCCAAAAATCACCAAGTAAATTAGCTATCAGGATAAGAAAATTTAGGAAATAGACTATAAATGAGTTTTGTTTTATACTAACAATATACAGTTAGAAGTCAAAATGGAAAATAAAAGAAATTCCATTCACAGTGGCCATAAAAATCTATAAAATACAAATAAATGTTATAGTGAAAAATTATAAGAACACATTAAAACCACATAAAATTATCAGAATAAATGGATAGACACACCATGGTCCTTGGAAAGGAAGACAATACTTTAAAGATGCAACATATTCCTAAATCTAAATGAAATTTCTGGTGTTTGGATTAAAAATTTTTTAATATCATAGAGTATGTTCAATGTGGCATGAGATAAAATGTAGACTATGTGGCTTACATAAATGTTATTTTGGAGGGGTAACTTCCAGGAATAAGACAAATGCCTTCCAGAGCAGTTAATACCAAAGCACAAGATACCCATGCAACTACTCATCAGTAATGACATGAAGGTGGCTATAGATACAGAAAATATATAAACAGCAAATCACATAATCAGACATTATGAATTGCAAATTTTGGTTTGCAATCAAGATGACTTTCCCACCTGAATAACTGTCTCTATACTTTAAAAAAGCTAAGCTTTATTTAGTGATAGTTGATAATAGTAATGTTAGGCAATATAGTTAGTACATTAATTTATTTTCAATCAAAATTTGACTGGATTTTTGCAATTATAACTAGTAATTTTAAAGTACCCTAAGGGGTGGAGGGATAGAGCAAAAAGGAAAAATGACTCACAGACATGGAACACAGTGTGGTGGTTGCTAAGGGTTGGGGAACATAAGGGAAATAAATAGTAATGAAAAAAATACAACAAAAATTAAATTAAAAAATAAAATTCTTATGACAAAAAAGTATAAGAAGGACTAAGAGGGATCTAGTCAAGATGGTGGCATATACAGACATGGCTCACCTCCTTGCACAACCACATCAAAATTACAACTAAAATATAGAACAACCATCAGCCAGAACCATCAAAAATCGAGTTGAATGGAAGTCTGACAGCTATGGAATTGAAAAAAAAAAAAAAAAACTATATCCTTCCAGACTGGTACAAGGGGTACAGACGCAGAATAGGCTAGTCTGTCACGAATGTGTAGTGGATAAAAATTTAGGAGGGATATCTTGGGAGCAAGGAGTCCCAACCTTCCCAACCCCAATCCGCCACAGCCCAGGGTTCCTGTGCCAGAAAGATAAGTCCCCACAACTGGCTGCAAAAACCAGCAGGGATTGAGTTGGTAGAAGAAACTTCTGGAGCCCCAAGAAGTTCCTCATAAAGAACCCGCACACAGACTCACCTGCTCAGACTTGCTCCCTCTGAGCTCCAGCACCAGGGTAGCAGCTTGAAAGCCACCAGTGGTACATGGGGAGAAACTGAAGTGTCTGGCATCAAGAAGAGCAGAAGCCACTGTCTCTTTTTCTAAACCCTCCCCCACACAGAGCTGGCAAGCTGACACCATATCTGAGACTCCATCAACCTGGCTAACACTGTTTGACCCATCTTGTAGATCCCCAGAGACTCTGCCCCACTCAACATAGGGGCCAACCCAAGCTGCTTTTCCATATGAATGGCTGGTCTTAGCACATGCTTCATAGCTTCCTAAATCCTATCAAAAAAGAAACAACTGGCATCAGGGAGCTCAAGGCCTGGCACTACCAACAGACACCTTAGATTCACAGCTTGGTGTCACCTGGAAATCTACAATCCCAGCACAAGTAGCTGCCATTTCAGATCGGTTTATAGCTCAGGCAGGGCCCCACGCAAAACATAGGTAGAGGCTAACCTTGGCCTGCACTACCTAGGAAGCAATCCCCAGGACCAGTGCACCAGTGGACAGCTACAGACCACATCTAAGCACACCACCCTGTCCCTGCATAGCTGATACTTTGCAGAGGGTGGAGGTTGGTGGTGAACAGTCATAGCCAGTCCTTGCAGCTGACTATCCTAGATAAATCCCTCTCATTGATCTGCCAACAGCAACCAAGGCTCAACTACAAGAGGAGGGTGTACTCAGCCTATACGAAGGACACACTTCAAGTACCCAGCTTGGGTGACAGGGGAGGCTATGCCACTGGACCCTATAGGACACCTACTACATTAGGCCATGCTACCAAGACATGGAATCAAAGCAGCTCTACCTAATAAATAGAAGCAAACACAGGGAAGCTGCCAAAATGAGAAGACAAAGAAACATGGACCAAATGAAAGAACAGAACAAAACCCCAGAAAAAGAACTAAATGAATTGAAAAAAGTGAGGAGAGGATTAAGAATATCTGGGACAACTTTAAATGTACCAGCATCCAAATCACAGTGGTGCCAGAAGGAGAAGAGGAAGAGCAAGAAATTAAAAACTTATTTTACAAAATAATGAAAGAAAACTTCCCTAATTTGATGAAGGAAATAAATGTACAAGTCCAGAAAGCACAGAGTCCCAAACAAGTTGGGCTCAAAGAGAACCACACCAAGACATTATAATTAAAATGCCAAAGATTAAACATAAAGAGAGAATCTTAAAGGCAAAAAGAGAATTACTTACAAAGGAGTTTCCATAAGACTATCAGTTGACTTCTAAAAAGGAACTTTGCAGGCAAAAAGGGACTGGCAAGAATTATTCAAAGTGGTGAAAAGCAAGGACCACAACCAAGATTGCTCTACCCAGAAAAGCTATTATTTAGAACAGATGGACAGTGAAAGTGCTTCCCAAACAGGGGAAAACTAAAGGAGTTCATCATCACCACACCATTACTATATGAAACATTAAAGGGACTTATTTAAGAAAGAAAAGATCACCAGCCAGGTCTGTGGCTGGCGGCAGGTAAAAGGCAACCATACATTGATATCTCTCTCCCTCTGTGCCTCTCTCCCTTCCCCTTTCTCTAAAATTAATAAATAAAATCTTTAGAAAAAAGAAAAATATCAAAACTATGAACATTAGATAGAAAGCTCAGAAATAAACCCAGGTCTCTATAGTAAACTAATTTTTGACAAAGGGGGAAGGAGCATAAAATGGAGTGACAATAGCCTCTTCAACAAGTGATGTTGGGAGAATTGGATGGGGCATGTAAAAAAAAAAGAAAATAAATCACCAACTTATACCATATACCATACACCAGAATAAATTCAAGATGGATAAAAGACTTAAACATAAGCTGTGCCACTATAAAATTCCTAGAAAAAACATAAGGAGCAAAAATTTCAGATATCCCATGCAGCAATATTTTTACTGATACTTCTCCAAGGGCAAGGGGAATAAAGGAAGGAATAAACAAATGGGACTACACAAAAATAAAGTTTCTGCTTGGCTAAAGAAAACATCAGCAACCTAAAATGGGAGACTTCTGTATGGGAAAACATATTTGCTAATGATACTTCAGACAAGGGTTTAATCTCCAAAGTATATAAAGAACGTATACAACTCAATTCCAGGGAGACAGACAACACAATTTAAAAATGCACAGAGGAAGAGGGGAGGAAGAGGCAAGGAAGGGAAGCAGTTTAGACAAGAATCTAGTATAAAGGAACCATGGACATAGACAACAGGTGGAATTGACTTTGGAGGGGAATGGGTAGGTGGGGAGGGGGACAGAAGGGAGCAAAAAGGGGATGGATGTAATACAACAACAATAAAATTAAAAAAGAAAAAAAGTGCACAAAGGAGCTAAACAGACACTTCTCTGCAGAGGACATACAAAGGGCCCAAAGGCATACGAAAGAATGCTCAACATCACTAGCCATCAGAAAGATGCAAATTAAAACCACATTGAGATATCACTTCACACTTGTTGATTACCAAATCAACGAGTGCTGGCAAGGATGTGGAGAAAAGGGAACCCTGGTGCATTGTTGATGGGAATGCAAACTGGTGCAAGCGCTATGGAAAAGTGTGGAATTTTCTCAAAAAAATTAAAATGGACCTTCCTTTTGACCCAGTGATTCCACTACTAGGATTATGCCCAAAGAACCCTGAAACACCAATTCAGAAGAACCTATGCACCCCCATGTTCATAGCAGCACTATTTACAATGGCCAAGTGCTGGAAACAGTCTAAGTGCCCATCAGTGGATGAGTGGATTTAAAAAAAAAAACAAAACTGTGGTACATTTACACAAAGGAATACCATATAGCAGAAAGAAAGAAGAAAATCCTACCTTTTGCAAAAGCATGGTTGGAACTGGAGAGTATTATGCTTAGTGAAATAAACCAGGCAGCACAAGACAAATACCATGTGATCTCACTTAATACAAGAGACTAATGAACAAAACAAACAGATGAGCAGAATGGAACCAGAGACATGGAACAAAAAAGGAGCCAGGATGATGGTGATCTGAGGGGAGGGGGAGGGGGAAGAGACAGGGGAAAGGGGAAGGGTTTGGACAAGGAACTAATGTGAAAGATCCATGAACATGGACAAGGAGGTGGGGATTGACTAAGGGAGAGAGGAGGGGGGACAGGGGAGAGCAATGGGGGAGAAGTGAAACAAATGAAATACAATAATAATACATCAATAAAAAGAAAACAAACAAAAAATAAAAACTAAAATGAGAACAATTCACAACTATCAACAACTGAATCTGAAAAACAAAAATAAAAACAAACCAAGCATACAGCTAGAACTGGAACAGAATCATAGGTATGGGGATCGTTTAGAGGGTTATCAGGTGGGAGGGGAAAGTGAGAAAATGGGGGAAATGGTTCAGGGATTGAGAAGCATAATTGATAGGAACAAAATAGATAGGAGGATGTTAAGAATAGTACATGGACATGGACAACAGGGGAGATTGACTTTGGGGGGGAATGGGTGGGTGGGGAGGGGGACAGAGGGGAGCAAAAAGGGGATGGATGTAATACAACAACAATAAAATTTTTTTTAATTAAAAAATAAAGAATAGTATAGGAAAGGTAAAGCCAAAGAATTTATATGCATGACCTATGGACATGAACTAAGGGGAATGGGATTGCTGCAGGGAGGTGGGTACTGGGCAGCAGGGTGCAAAGAGGAAAAATTGGGACCATTCTTACAACATAATCAACAAAATATAATTTAAAAATAAAGTAAAATAAAAATAAAAAAGGAAGGACCAAGAAATTGGGGGGGGGGGAAGATATCATGGATAGACTTGACCTACGAGATATTAAATTACAATGTAAAATTACTGTAATCAAAGGTAGTATTGACAGCCCTGGCTGGTGGCACAGTGGATAAGGCACCAGCCTGTGAACTCAGGGGTTGCTGGTTCGATTCCCCAGCCAGGGCACATGGCCAGGTTGCAGGCCAGGCCTCCAGCCAGGTCCATGCACTGATGTCCCTCTCTCTCTCTCTGCCTCTCCCCCTTCCCCTCTCTCTAAAAATAATAAATAAAAAATCTTTTAAAAAAGGTAGTATTGACAAAAGAATAGATAAATGGAAGAGTGAAACAAAGAATCAAAGAACAGATACAAGTATATACAGGGATGAACTATGTTAAAATGTGTGCAAAGAGGTGAGCAAACAGAATTACTTAATAATCTAACTGGGTCCACTGGAATACATTTGTAATAAAACAAATTTAGATTCTTACCTGTATATATTTTGGAGTGATTAAAAATGAAATGGAAAAATAGAGTAATAAGAGGATAATATTTTGTAAATTCAGTATGGATGAGTGCTTCCTACCAAGATATATCTGGAAGGGATAAAGTTAAAATGTTCATATGATTTCACTCATATGTGGGATATAAAACTAAAAACAACAAATGAACAAATGAGAAACATCAGTAAACAAGAAAGCAAAGTCTTTGCCCTCATTGGAATTGTGTTCTAAAATCAAACAAAATTACCACACATATTGGTAAGTGGCTTGGATAAAATAAAAGTAATTGGGGATGGGGTAAGGGCTAAAAGCTAGGTGTTCTGTGGAGGTGACATCTGAGCTGAGAACCGAATGACCAGAAGGAAACACACATAAAAAGATACAGATGAAGAGCTAAAGCTAGATCTTTCTAGACAGAGAGAACAGCTTCTGCCAAGGTGAATGAACTTGAAGTGTTCGAGGAAAAGAGAGGAGCAAAATGATCAGTGGATATAGTGGTAAGAGATTGCTTCAGACAGACGTCAGGGAGCCAGGTCATGCTGGACCTTGTCAGCTAAGATAAGGAGCATGACTTCTATAGAAGGTAACTGGAATATGTTTAATGGGAGAATGATGGAATAAGATGTACATTTTTCTTTTTGAAGATCCCTCTGGCTGCTCTTTAGAAAAATGGCTATATGGAAGTAAGAGTGGAATCGGTATTCCATTATCCCAGATGAGAGATGATGGTAGTTTGAACCAGGGTGGAAACAGCAAACATGGTGTAAAGCAGTTAAATTCTACATATATTTTGAAGGTAGAGTGTTTCAGGGGCCTGAGACCACCTTCAAGTTTGTTGTTTTACCACAAGGACTCACGAGACTCAAAAGCCATTTAATATTAATGGTAAGGTTTAATACATCAACGGGAAAAGGAAAAAAGCAACAAGAAAATATATGCATTGGGCAGAATTCAGAGAGGCTCAAAATCCTTACCCAACTGGGCACTTATAGGACATTCTCTCTGCCAAGCAACAAAAGATGGGCTCAGTTGTGGAATGCATAGGTTACAGGTGTAAAATTCTCATTTTTATTTTTTATTGAGTTTATGGGGTGATATTAGTTAATAAAATTATATAGGTTTCAACAGTACAATTCTTATGCATCAACTGTGTATTGTATCATGTGTTCACCACCCCAAGCCAAGTCTCCTCCCATCCCCATCTACCTCCCCTTGACCCTCTCATACCTCCCCTAATTCCCTTTCCCTTTGGTAATAACCATACTGTTGTGTCTATGAGTTTATGTTTTGCTCAATCCCTTTGCCTTTGTCACCCAGCACTCCAATGCCCCTTCACCTCTGACAGCTTGTCAGTATATTCTCTCTCTCTGTCAGTCTTTCCATTTTGTTTGCTAGTTTATTTTACTATTAGATAACACATATACTAAGTGAAATCATTTGGTATTTTTCTTTTCCTGACTGGCTCACTCTCCACGTATATCCATGCCATTGCAAATGGTTAGCTTTCCTTCTTTCTTATGGGTAAGTAGTATTCCATTATATAAATGCACAGTAGTTGTTTTAGCCATGTCAATTTTGTTCCTGGTCCTGTTTCCCTGGTACTTACATATATATCTGTTGGTAGGTGTAGAGATGGAGTGACATGCCTTCCCATGGTATCTTATTCCTAAATGGAGGAACCCACTAGAATAACACCACCAGCCTTTCCCACAGGAGGAAAGTTTCACTCAACTCAACACTTCTTATATCTTTGGGACAGTCTGTCAGGTAGCAAATAGTCTTAGTTTTGCACATCCTGAGTTTTATAGATGCATGTCCCTATTGGAGGGGGGTATGCTACATTTGTTTAGTCTTGTCTATGACTAGGTAAAGTTAAGCTAAGTCTGAGGTGCTTTAGGACTTTCATTTTTGCTGTATGTCTAAATCATGTTTTTAGGAATAAAGATGATATTGTTGATCTCCACCTGTATTTCTCTTTTAGTTCCAAATTCAGATGGAAAAGAGGTATTCCATGTATTGGGCTTACCAAACCCCACAAAGTCAATGGAAACTAAGTGGGAGAGAGTTTCCTGTGAGACTTTCTTTAAAAATTCTGCTTCTCTTTTCTCATTGCATTCTTTTCACTGGGCTGATTAGCTGCCTATAATTCCTTAAGGGAATTCAAGTACAATGATATTTGAAATGTTTTGAGCTTTTCAACTTCCCTCCACCCCCTTATTCCCTTCAATAATATTTTGTTGAATGCCTGTTCTTTCCAGGCACTATCCTGAGCTCTGGCAATGCAATAGTGAACAAAATAGAAATAACACCTGCCCTTATGAAGTTTATTATAGTCTAGTAGTCTCAGACATTAATGAAGTGGTCTCCCAGGTTGTAATAATGTATAATGCCAACAAAATAAGTGCCACAAGTGCAATGAAATCTGATTTAGTCTAAGGGATCAGGAAGGCTTCCTTGGGAAAACAGAGGTTCAGCTGAGACTTGATGAGTGACTAGGCATTAACAAGACAGAGGGATAGGTCAAAAGAAAAAGTATATCTTGGACAAGGGCAAAGGAATAAGTTAAGGCTATAGGGGTAGCATGTTATAATGTGCCACGGTTTGTACACATCTGCCATTTTAATTTTCTCAATAATCCTTTCTGCAAAGTAGCTAACACTCCCATTTTACACATGAGGAAACTAAAGGACAGAGGGTTAGTGCATAACTGTGGGTAAGTGTTAGAGCTAGAATTTAAAGCCTGGAATGAATTCTGCTACTGCGACAGTTTCTAATCAGACCCCTTACCCTGGGGTACATTTGGCAATCTCTAGAAGCAGTTTTAGTTTTCACAACTTAGGCAGGGGTACACTACTGGGTTGAGGCCAGGGATGGTGCTGAACATCCTACAGTACACAGGACAACCATCATAATAATTACGTGGCCCAAAATTTTAATAGTGCCAAGGTTGAAAAACCCTGGCACTGTTGAAATTAGGGTTGAGCCCAAACCATTAACCCTTCCACAGATCCACATCCCTCCTTGGAGGCTTTTCAGACCTTTGTGCAAACAGACTTCTGACCAGTCAGCTCCAATTAGCCACACATACCCAGTAGTGGACACAAATTGGACTTAAGCGGGAACTTCTGCTACTTGACAATTCTCTCCATGATCCATACCAGCTTGAGTATTATCAGTTCCATCTCACAGAGGAAGAAACAGAGGTTAAATAATGTGTCAGGCCTCTGAAGCCACAGTGGCAGAGCAATTGAGTCCAGCTCTTTTAAAATTGAATCTGATGTCCTTTTCCCTTCATCCGGCAGCCCTTCAAAGGACAGATGCATACTCTCATCCTCCTTGGTAAAATGGGCAAAGGCTAGAGACACAGGCCTGGATCTGAGCTGTAGGGGTGCTATGAAGATTTTGTCAAGTTTAGTGCCTGCACTATTTTTTTTTTTTTTGGAGGATGAAAATCAGCCCAATGTTATTCAGCTTGAATTCTTCTCTTGCTAAGCTCAAAGCACACCAGGCCCACAATCTGCTGTTTGTAGAGAATGTGTCAGAAGAGAAAAGAATAGCACCCACATGCAAGCATCTGCTGGAAAAATCCATTTCACCATTAACCATACAATTGAGTGAGAAAAACATCTGTGCCTGTTACTGCAGTTGTAATCATAAAACCCAAATGTAACAATGGAACCGACTAAAAGAAGGGCAGAGGACAAGAAACAAGAGAAACACATAACTTCAGTACCAGAAAGGAATGAGTCTGTGGCTGGGCTCTTGCATGGAACATTTCCACCTTCACCTTTCAAACATGATGCCATCTGTAGGAAACAGCAAGATCGCCAGCAGGGAAATTATGCAAGGTGGCTTCGAGGAAGCGGTAAATAAGGCAGAGGAATCCCAGAGACTGCAAATCAACAGCAAAAAACCAAATCTCTAAATATACGTTGGTGGCATCTCAATATTAAGGCAGCTCTAAGGTAGGCTTAGAATCATGGAATTAAAGAGTGTAGAAAATGTCAAAGCAGAACGGCTCTTAGAGATCAACTAGTTCAAGCCCTGGTCACACTCATGAGGAAACTAAAGTCTAGAGAGACATGTGACTTCCCAAAGTCACACAGCTCGTTAGTGGTGGATGATTCTGGGAAGTTCCAAGGGAAACACTTCTTTTTCAGACTGGCAAGAGGAGGTACATTTCCCAAAAAAATATAAATAGCTGAGAACATCAGCTTAAAAGCATAACAGCATTGCAGCAATATACATTTAAAACTTGATTCTGGAGCCAAAAGCCAATGCTTATCACCCATCTTTGCCCTAAGTGCTGAGGTGTAATTCTGCCACTCAGAGTGGCAAGTGACACTGCACAATCAGCTATGAAAACATATTTCAAATGTAAACATGGCTCTGCTTCTACTGGGCTGTCAGTTTGAAAGTACCACACAACTTTAATCTCAAGGTGGGAAGAGAGGGAAACCACCTATGCCCATGGCATGACAAGCCATACTCCATTCATTGGCTCATGAAGAAGTCTATATTCAAGGAAGCAGAAAGCCTGGCTGTGGCTTCTGGTTCTGTCTAGAACTAGTTGTATGACCTTGGGACAAACACAAACCCCTGACTGAACTTGAGCCCTCCAAAGCTTTTTCTCCTTGGGAGTAGAGGCTAAGTAGAAGCTAAAGGCAAGGAAACATGGAGAAATGTACAAAAGAGATGGTGGGGAGGGGCAGGATGGTGCTCTGTCCCTGCTCCACATTCTCAATTGCTAGCAGAACTAACAGCACATTATGAAGCCCAGACATTGCCTTTCTTAAATTCAGCTTTGGCCCTGGCTGGTGGCACAGTGGATAAGGCACCGGCCTGCAAACCCAAAGGTTGTTGGTTTGATTCCCCAGCCAGGGCACATAACAGGGTTGCAAGCCAGGTTTCCAGCCAGGTCTATGGCTGGGGGCAGGTGAAACGCAACCATACATTGATGTCTCTCTCCCTCTCTGCCTCTCTCCTTTCCCCTCTCTAAAAATAATAAATAAAATATTTTTTTAAAAATCAGCTTTAGTCCCATCATTCATTTGTGGCCATTTAATTGATGGCCATTTGTGACCATCTTCTTTTGTGACCATCTTCTTTTGTGACATGTCTGTTCAACTCTTTTGCCCAGTTCTATTGGTTGATTGTTTTCTTATGAATGAATTGTAAACGGTATTTACATATTCTGGGTACAAGTACTTTGGCTGATATAAGTGCTTTGAATATTTTCTCCAAGTCCAGGGTTTACCTTTTCATTTTCTCAACAATATCTTTCAAACAGCAAAAGCTTTTAATTTTAATATCAAATTTATGATTTTCTTATACTTTTGTACTCTACAATTGTTTGCCTATCCCAAAGTCACAAAGATTTTCTCCTGCTTCTTTCTAGATGTTTTAGAGTTTGTGGTTTTACATTTATGTCCACTCAAAATCCATTTACATTTATTATCCATTCTGAGCTGATGATTTTTGTATATGGCATAAGGTAAATGTTGATGTGCACATTTTTCCATATTGATATCCAGGTGATCTAGCATCATTTGTTCACCAACTAATGTTTTTGGCTCCTTTGATTGGCTGACCATCTTACATTGGTTAGCAGACCTATCCTTCAAGGACAGCGCAAAAGAGGACATAAGTCTATGCATACATTTTGGCTAATTCCAACTCATTTGGGCTCAAATCATGAAGTTTGTCTACAATTTCATAGTTCTGCACAGGGGAAAAGGAGGATGGAAGGATGAGAGTAATTATAATTACTTAGGATAATTATAATAAACACACAATACATCATAGATCTTTGAAAACAACCCTGTGAAAAAAATAATTAATATGATCTCTATTAATCAAAGTGAATCTCTGAGAGATAGCTAATCTGTCCAAGGTCACAGAGAGCTAGAGAGGCTGCGATCGGAACACAGATTCCATGATGCCAGAGCTGTGCTTTGAATTACTGTTTCTATTGTTCATTTGAAGTCCATTACTCTATAATGCATTGTGATAGGTCTGACCTAAAACAACCTCCTACTGTTCCCTATCATCCTAGCTGTTAAGGGCTAGCTAATAAAGAAATAGTTCATATTTATTGAATGTTAACAAAGGGCTCAGTCTCTTTACATCTATTAATTCATTCAATGCCCCCAACACCTTTAAATGAGTTATATACTATTGTCATCTCCATTTTAATGCTCTGGAAACTCAGGGTCAGTGAGTTTATGTAACTTGCTCTTGATCACACAGCTATTAAATAGTAAAATCAGGATCTAAAGCCAGGTACCTGCCCCCAAATCCCTTGCTCTTAACCACCACAATGTGTCACTTTCTAGACTTCAGGTAGATTGTTTCTGCCTGTTTGCACAGGATCAGTTAGGGGTACTGCTCACTCACTAACATGCTGTCACAGACCATAACACACTGAAAAATAAGGTAGTCACCCTTGTCCTATCAGCAGACAATGGCTACTGTTTCTTCCCAATTCTATCCTGTATCTGCTTCAATGTTTTATTCAAACCATGAGACACAGGGGAGATAGGAATGAACATTTCCAAAGCTCCCACAATGGATTCAGTATTTCCATGATACTACCTGCCCTTAGAAGATCAAAGGCTTCTGTATTATTAAGTGACACCATTTGCCCTAGTGTGCTTTGAGCTTCATGAATAACAATATGCATATAACAATTCATTTTGAGATGATGGTGAGACCTAACCTAACAACAAATAAATTATTCAGGATTTTCCTAATTATCCTTTTATGTTTAATCCTCATGGTCTTTAAAAACTTTCACCAGGGCACTCTTAAGTAGTCTTCCTACAACCTTGCAAGATAAGCAAAAAAGATCCTGTTACCCCTGTTGTCTTGCTGATAAAGAACCTGAGCATCACCTGGAGTTAAGTTACTTGTCCAAATTTGCACAGCTTACATGCAGCACAGTCAAGATGGAACCCTAGGTCCTCTGATTTCCTGCCACTAATATTACAATAATTGTTTAATATACTGTCTCCTGATGTTCAGATAGAGTACATAGCATTTCTAAGGTCTCTAAATAGTATCTTTAATAATTATTTTCCCACATTACAAGCAGCCTAGAATCACTTTTTGGGCCACTAACATAAAGATAGCTGCTCCTATGACCTTTTAACTGATGTCACCTTAGCAGGCTTTTAAAACAGACAGAGTCAAGGAAAAAGATTCCTGAGAGGAAGAACATGTTACCTTGAAGACCAATCAATTATGTGAATGGTTTCACTGTCTATTATACCATGGATTGTGCTTTCATTTTTCATATTAATGTTCTTTATGTTTTTCAATTAGTCACAGCAAATTACCTGTCCTTTGCCTTGGCAAGGGCAGCTCAGTGGGCCTCAGTGGAGTATTTTCCAAGATCTATCCAGTGAATTCCTTCTCAAATTCTTCTTGAGGTGTTAACCTGTAATTTTTTCAATGAATGAATGTGTTCCATTTCATACCATCTCACTCATGTAGGAAATTACCTATTGAATAAGGAACTGGAAAAAGTTGCCGCTCTTTTTTTTTGTGTGTGTGTAATGCACCATTATTGTAACTTAAATATTAAAATAATTGAAATATTTAAGAAAATTAAAATTTATCCAAGACTGCATAATCATTTTAACAGAGGACTTGAGACATACAAAATAGCAGATACTCCAAAATCCATGCTCACCTCCATTTTCCCCTGCTCAATTCTGGTGAAGTGACGGTCCGTCCTCTGAACTCCATCCTACTGCCCCCTTAATTCCCATATCATAATACCTAACTAGCTGCATTTTAATAGCCTGTTCACTAGCTAGGCCTGATCTCTGCCCACACCCCCCTAGTCTGTGAGACCATCTAAGACAGGGATAATGTCTTAATCAGGACAGAATCATGAACCCTTAGCACACTGCACAGCACATAAGTAAGAGCTTAGTAAGTGATGAGTGAATGAAGCCATTTGCCTTTGGAAAACACAACCACATCCTTGTTAGCTGTAGCCTTATCTCACAAACTAGGCTTTGCTCAGTCTGTAATTTAATCATTGTTTCATTCCCGTTAATTCCTCTCCTTAAGGATCTCACAGTCAAGCTCTGCCAAATGTGACTCTTCTAAAGGTCACGTGGTAGTCTCCTCAAGACAGTTTGTCAGGAACTGCCATTTTCCTTTTTCTTTGATGTGTGGTATGGTTGTTTAAGATGACCAAGCTCCTAAAAATACTACTGTAATCATGTCTCACACGTCAAATACGTTGTTCCCACAGGCTGGTCAGGTCTTTTGAAAGACATCTGAATGAGGCAGTGGTTTAGGGTGGAAGCTTCTTCTGCCTCAAACAGCCTGGTTTTATTCTATTATGTAATTTTTTGGTTGAGGGAGGGCACTGTAGAAACTCCAAGCCAAGACTTGTCCACAATTTTATCTCTGCTTTTCACCAGAGAATAATTTAAATGTCTTTATGTAACCAAAGGCCAGTCCGGCTGCCTGCCGCTCTGAAAGCCAATACTCGAGAGACAGTTGCTGATGTAAAGGAAAGTGGTTTATTTGCAGATGCTGGCCATCTGGAAGATGGGGGACTTATGTCACATAGCTTACCTCCTGAGAAGATGGGGCACTCATGTCTCAAAGCCCATCTCCACAACTCAGTGGAGGCAGTGGTGTTTATAAGGAGGGAGGGGGGAACAGAGCAAAGAGATCAAGGGAGGGGGTTGAGAAGTTCTCTAGGAGCAGACAAGCATAGACCATTCAAATAAGTCAGGTGATGGCCCAATATGTGTCATCCTGATTTGGTCATCCTGGTTCACGTTATTCTGGCTTCCTGTCATCCTGGATCCATGGACGAAAGCCAGCAAATCTCTTGGAACTGGCATGCTTGAAGGTAAGAGTCTACTGCTTTTGAAACTAGTTCCTAGGATTCTTATACTAACATGTTCATCTATAAGCCATATATTAGACACAATGTCAAAAGAAGGATGGGGTAGGATACAATTTCCCACTACAACTTTCCTCTGTTACATTTACACTCCAGTTTCTTCCTGGGTGTCACTTTATGACTTTGGGGAGGGGAGGAGAGAGCCTCTTTGGACTCTAAGCCTCCCTAAAGAACTCTGGGTTATTATTAAACCAATATCTTCACTATAGAAGTCCCTCATTGGTATTAATAATTTTATCCTCACCGGGGTGGAAAGCAATAAAAGAAAATGCTATTATTTGTTCAAAGTTCAGTTAATTAAACCCAAGAAATGATATAAAAGTGGGTCTGAAAATACCTCTAATTTTTATGCATTGTGCAAATAAATGAATATAAATAATATCCATTAGGAACCATGGACATGGACAACAGGTGGGATTGACTTTGGGGGGAATGGGTGGGTGGGGAGGGGGACAGAGGGGAGCAAAAAGGGGATGGATGTAATACAACAACAATAAAATAAAAAATAATAATAATAATATCCATTGAGTGAATGTTTACTTGAGTTACAACTAAACTACAAAAGACCTGAAAAAGAGCCTAGAAATTAGCTTTCTAAAGAAGTTTATATGTGATCATTGCTGCTAACACAGTAGCATTTAGAAAACTTCAGAAGAATAAGACTATGAGCTGATTTCTCAAAAGAACTTTGCAGGCAAGAAGGAACTGGAAAGAAGTATTCAAAGTGATGAAAAGCAAGGATTTACAACCAAGATTACTCTCTCCAGCAAAGTTATCATTTAGAATGAAAGGGCAGATAAAGTGCCTCCCAGACAGGGTAAAGAAAGCCTCCACCAAGCCATTATTACAGGAAAAGTTAAAGGGACTTGTTTAAGAAAAAAAATCAAAACCATGAACAGTAAAAAGGTGACAAATTCATGATTATCAACAACTGAATCTAAAAACCAAAAACAAATGAACAAAAAATACTAAGCAAACAACCAGAACAGGAACAGAATCGTAGATATGGAGATCATTTGGAAGATTACCAGCTGAGGGGTGAAATTGGGGGAAAAGGGAAATGATGTAGGGAACAAGAATAATTGGCAGGAACAAATAGGTGGGGGTGGGGGTGTTAGGAATAGTATAGGAAATGAAGCCAAAGAAATATGTCCAACCCATGGACATGAACTAAGGGGAGCATGGCTGGAGGGAAGGTGAGAATCGGGTGGAGTTGAGCAAAGGGGGAAAACCTGGGACAACTGGAGTAGCATAATCAATAAAGTATACTTAAAAAGAAAAAAAAAAGAATAGTAGAGTTGAAGAGTTGTAAGATGCCTGAGAAAATATCTGGTAGGGTACAGTGTAGGATCAGCACAATTTGGTACAATTTGTAGGTTTAGTTGCCCTCCTCTAGAGCAACCCAGGAAACAGAAATGCCACATAACCCTTGGTTACCCATTCAGACAATTTAACACAGCAATAAGCAAAAAGTTCCTTCCTACAACTAAGGAAAACTTTTCCTGTTTTGTGTAAGTTCATGACCTTGTACAGTGGCATTTTCCTGCAAAGAGAACAACTAATCCCTGCTCCTTTGGTAGAAATGTTTCATGCCCTTTGCAACCATAACTAAAGTAACTCTGATCCTCATAATCTCCAGGATAGGCAAAATCTAGTTCAGTCCATTCTCAGGCTCTATTATTTTCCTTTTAATCCTGTTTAAGGACTGACTTCCTCTGGTCCCAGTTCTCAGAACTACTGGAGACTGATAAAAGACTGGATCCTCCAAACCACAGAACCATTATATCATGTCCACAATTGCCCATAGGTAATTGCCTGGTAAGAAAAAAGCAACATAGATACAAAGACCTGAAGAGAGGCAGGCAGTGTGAGTGTATATCTGTGTGTGTGTGTGTGTGTGTGTGTGTGTGTTTCATTTGGGGTTAGAATTGAGCAGACATGCAAATCTTGTCGCATTACCTCTGAAGTGGACAACTTAAAAAATTAATGATGATAAATAAGGGCAGCTAATTTAGAGATATAAATTTAACGGCAAAAATAGTGTTTTCCAATTCCTACAGAAAGGCAAATCACCATCGGTCAAAATTCCTACCAGACAGGAAGTTCAACAGTATAACAAATGTGATAAAACTAGAAAAGAAGGAACTCCAGTTTATATTTTGTTTGATGTTGGGTAACTCTCTTAAACTTTATTATCCTATAATAAACATCTCTTGGAGTGGTGCCCCAACTTACAATTCTTTCTCTGAGAGTGGTCCCCACATTCAGGGGTAATAGGCCACCGATGGCCATGCTAATACTATGGGATCCGGATCCCTTGGGCACAGTTGTAGATCCAGGGGTGGGCACAAGATCCAAACAAAGTAAATAAGATTCTTCCTTTCAGGAATTTAAAATCTTGAACAGGCCCTAGCTGGTAGCACAGTGGATAAGGTGCCGGCCTGCGAACCCAAAGGTTGCTGGTTCGATTCCCCAGCCAGGGCACATAACCAGGTTGCAAGCCAGGTCTCCAGTCAGGTCTGTGGCTGGAGGCAGGTGAAACGCAACCATACATTGATGTCTCTCTCCCTCTCTGCCTCTGTCCCTTCCCCTCTTTCTAAAAATAATGAAATAAAATCTTTTACAAAAAAATCTTGAACAGAAAGGCACAATACACTGTTTGTTGTTCAGTGTCTAGTTCTGAGTTTATTCTGCCTACACCATTTAAACTGAGTTCTTTAAATGTCTTTCACTTCACATTAATTTCCTTCAGAGCAGTATCTTCATTACATATTCATCTACAGCATAACGAAGAAAACCTTTTATGTTGGTGTAAATATTTATCATCTTGATTGTGGTGATTATTTCATGAGTGTATGCATATGCCAAAAATCATCAACCTTTGCACTTTAAACATGTACAGAATATTGTATGTCAATTATACCTCAATACCTTGTAAAAAATGTTATGGAAGTCTAACAATTCATCCTGACTGGTGTGAATATTAGAGAGATTTGTTTCAGATCAGTAAGTTTTCGGGTTTTTTTTTTTTTTTTTTTTTCTCAGTTAGCTCTGAGTAATTTGTACCAATATTGCCACTCTCACTTTCCTCTTGTAAGTGAAACTGCTTTTTCCATAACCCCTGCTAATGAAAGCATCACCGGGCTGCATGTTGAGCAAGGGATAGCACCTACTGTGTCATGAGTGCACTGTCTGACCCACATATGGCTAATTCCATTAGGTAATTTGTCAAGACCAATCAAATCCCCAAACTTTCCACTCCGAAATTGGATAATAAGATTACTGTCTTTTTGGAAGTGGAAGAAAATACACACAATTACCTTATTTTTTGTGCTTCACTTTACAGCACTTCACAGATAATTGTTGAAGGTTTGTGGCAACCTTGTGTCAAGCTTAAGTCTATTGGTGTAATTTTTCCAATAGGCTTATATGATGGTTAACATTTTTAGCAATAAAAATTTAACCAAGGTATATACATTGTTTTTATATATAAACATTTTACTGGGAAATAAATATCTGTCACTTTTTTGTCATATTCACTTAACTGTGGTAATCTCTGAGGGTGCACTTGTATTTGGAATTGAAGAAAGTCAAGATGAAAGAGAGTGCTGTGCATCAACAGTGACAATTTGGTGACCCAGAAAAACAAAGTACCATAGCCAAATTACTATGGCAACTTATGATAATGCCATGACTTAGGGTGGTCTGAGTGAAACTACAACTTTCTTGTTGAAAGACTTAAATTATCCCAATTGGCGTTACATTGTGAAGGTGCACACCTGGGTCAGGAGCAACATAGGGTCTGATTAGACATCTCTCTTGCCATTCCCACTTCTTGCCAATTATGAGCATTTCTTTAGCAACAACAGACTTACTGGTAAATTGCAGCATTAAAGAAATCTGTCTCAAGTGATGCTGCACATCATTAGTTTCAAGCAAGTCTTTTTAGGTCACTTATGAATAGATGTTTTAAGCCTACATGCTTGGATATGAAATGGTTTTATTCCTTTATTTGAGGGGGGGTTGGACAATACCAAATATTCTTTCTGCCCATCAGGATCCATTTCTCTGCCCTTGTTTTTATTTTATTTTATTTAGTTTTTAATATTTTATTTATTATTTTTAGAGGCAGGGGAGGGAGAGAGGCAGAGAGGGAGGGAAACATCAACGTATGGTTGCCCTTCTTTAAGCCCTGGTAGACTCACATCATTGAATGGCTCATCCAGGCTCCCTCAGCCTCTGGCTTCCATTTGGCTTCAACCCCTGAGAAGCTCTACCAGAATATTGGAGAGGGAGGAGGGGGAGCGGACAGGGGTCACTGTTGGTCAGTAGCTATATTTCTCTACCCAAGACTATAGCTTCTATATAATGGCCCCTCCTCTACAGCCCTTGCTCAATTCCAGGGATGATTTGTTTTCTTTCCTTTTTTAAAACTATTTTATTGTTGTTATATTACATTTATCCCATTCCCCCACACCCTCCCCCCCGCTGCTCTCCCCTATCTCACCCTCCCTCTTCCCTCTCCCACAGTCAATCCCACATGTTGTCCATGTCCATGGCTCATTTATACTAGCTCCTTGACTAAACCCATTCCCCTCTTTTGCCTTTTTTCCCTCTCCCCCCTCACCTCTTGTCTGTTCCTTGTTTCCATGCCTCTGGTTCTATTTTGCTAGTTTCTTTGTTCTATTCATTAGTGTCCTGTGTTAGGTGAGATCATGTGGCATTTGTCTTTCACTGACTGGCTTATCTCACTAAGCATAATACTCTTCAATTCCATCCATATTGTTGCAAAGGGTACAAGTTCCTTCTTTCTTTCTTTCTTTTTTTAATTTTATTGTTGTTGTATTACATCCATCCCCTTTTTGCTCCCCTCTGTCCCCCTCCCCACCCACCCATTCCCCCCAAAGTCAATCCCACTTCCTTCTTTCTTTCTGCTGTGTAGTATTCCATTGTGTAAATGTATCACAGTTTTTTGATCCATTCATCTGCTGATGGGCATTTAGGCTGTTTCCAGCACTTGGCTATTGTAAATAAGGCTGCTATGACCATAGGTGCCTTATTGGTGATTAAGGATTCTTCAGGTATAATGCTAGCAACAGAATTACTCATCAAAAGGCAGTTCCATTTTTAGTTTTTTGAGGAAATTCCATACAGTTTTCGATAGTGGCTGCACCAGTCTGCATTCCCACCAATAATTCACGAGGGTTCCCTTTTCTTCACAACCTAGCCAGCACTTGTGGCTTGTTGATTTGTTAATGATGCTTTCTATCATCCCTTTAGGCCTAGGGTTGATAAAACCTTCCAAAGTTTCCACCATTGCTAAATTCTACTACATGTCACTGTTCCTTTTTGGTTACCTTGCCTTTAAATAGTCCTTTCATTAAAATATTTTCAAAAACCCATTTGGAATGTGTTATCTCATTTTAGTGGAATCCCAGCATGGGGACAGATCAATTTTAACTTAACCGTGCCAGTGTTGGGCCCCTAATGAGCTTCTCTTTTTCTTAAAACTCTCAAGGGATAGGAAGGGCCAGCATGCAGCACCTGTTCTAGACACAAGGATTCTACTTATCTTGGTACCTGTTACTCATAATACAATACCCAGTGCAGAGCAGGTGCTCATCAAAAGTGTGCTAAAGGAATTATGTTAATGAATAAATTAATTTTAATTAACTTGACTTCTACAATTAATTCTTGGATAAAGGTTTTCTAATATTTTATAATATATGAACTAATCTAATTTGTGACAGAAAAACAACAGTGCCCAACCTTGGTAGTCATTTAAGGAATGCAAATTAAAACCACAATGCTATAAACACTCCATACCTATTAAATTAACAAATTTAAATCATGACACCAAATGCCAGTATTGTAGCAAAGCTGTGAATTCAAATATTGCTGGTAGATCTGTACATTGCCACAACCCATTTAAAAAGCAATATGGCAATACATATCAGGAGCCATAAAAATGACCCAGTAATCCCACTCTTGGGAATTCATCCTAAGGATATAATTGAGGAGAACCAACAAGCCATATGTACAATGATACTTAATGAAGCAACATCTATAACAACAGCAAAACTGGAAATAGCCTAAAAGGCCCAACATTGGAGAACTAGTTAAGCACATTCTGGTGCAATCACCCTAATAGAACCCTCTGCTCTCATCAAAACACACTTCCTACAGAGGTGGCAACAAAAGAGAAAAGGATTTCACATATTAAAGGAAAGAGACTGAAGAAAAAACTGAGCAAAAAAAGAGAAAGAGACTTTATGGGATGAATTGCATTTCTCCCACTGTATCTGGAATCTTTGTTGGTATTACTGGTATAGTCAATTGGTGGTGGTGCTACTGAATGACTAATATAAGGTAAATTAACTTTGTATGTTGGGATTAATAATTAATTTTTGCGTGAAGAATTCATCTTTCATGTTGGAAAAAGTAGAAAAACTCATGCTGTTGAATCACAACTCCACAGCTGGACCTCTTAGAAACAATATATGTGTGTGTGTGTGTGTGTGTGTGTGTAGAAATATGTATACACCTATTAAAAACAATATGTATGTATCTAGATATATACACACATATGCATAGGAGTGGGTAAAAGTAGGTTTATAGTTGTTATATGGAAAAAGAAATGAAGGTATGACTATTACAATAGCATTATTAACTCAAAAGAATGTCACAAAAGAATGCAACTGTACACCTACTTTTGCCCACCCCTGTACATATGCCACTGACTCTGTTTTTCTGGAGAATCCTGATTTGTATTGTACATTTATGCACTGATTCAGGAATAACCTGTTGCTATCTCACCTCCTGGCTTCCATGCAAGCTGTTCCATCTCCACAAAGTTTACTTAACTCCACATTAGACACTTAGATTCATTTCCCAAGTCCCTACTGTGGTACACAACTTGTTTCTTTGTCCCTCTATTGTTGCGATTATCATGCACTGTTTAGCATCATGGTTAATTGAGAACTTATAGTTTTACTCAACATTACATGTTTAATAACTGCCACATAGAAAGTGCTCAATAGTTGGTCATCAAAGTAATAACTGGCCATAGTCACAGTATTCTTTTCCAAAGGTCATTTGCAAATCTCACTTGGTCAGAAACCTAAAAATGATTTTCTTTCTCCTATGAAGGCTATAAATACTATGTGCCAGCAACTTCAAAATATTTGCTTCCCCTTGTCAGTTTAAAAAATATATTATTTATTATTTTTTTTAGAGAGAGGGGAAGGAGGGAAGAAAGAGAGGGAAAGAAATATCAATGTGCAAGAGAAACATCGAGTGGTTGCCTCTCGTATGTGCCCTTTGTACATGCTCCAACCAGGGACTGAACCTGAAACCCAGGCATGTGCCCTGACCAGGAATTGAACCAGCAACCTTTCTTGCTACAGTATGATGCCCAAGCAACAGAGCCACACCAGTCAGGGTGCTTCCCTTTGTCAGTTCTTGATGAGATGGTTCCATGTAGTATTTGATAATTTTAGTATCTTATAATTTTGAAAAGAAATTAATTAGTTCCAAGTCTTTGTGGTAAACATGCCACCATTCAGGGAATACAAATATTCATTATAATTTGAAAAGTGATGCCTTTAGATGTTTTCTTTGTTCTTTAAAAGACCAAGATGAAATATTGCACTTCATTTAACTTGTCTCACACCAAAAAGTGCTTAGGAATGAAAGAAAGGGAATGGAAAGAAAGCCATTAGCCATCCCTGAGATCCTATATCCTTGTTGTAACAATATAGACCTTTACTGATGTAGTGTATGCAGCTATGATATCAATTCCCATTTTACAAATGCCAAAACAGGAAGTAAAGAGATAGCGAGTGTACTTCTCACTATCACTCAACTCAAGTAAAAGAGACAGTATTCAAATCCAAGTCTAACATCCATAAAGACTACATACACTTTCCAGTAAACTAACTGCATCTCCTGACTTAGAGTTCATAATCCTTTCCCTGTATCAAAAAAATTTTAAATAAAGTATGGGATAAAACTTTGAAACAAAGAGACATATATCTGATCTGTGTACATATATGTTTTCAATTTTCAATCTGTGCTATTCAGTCAACAAATTAGTATTGAGAGGCCTCCATGTACAAGCCACAATGCTGGGAGCTGGACTATAGCAAGTTCAGGGACTAGCACAGTCCCTCTATTCAAGAAATATACATTTTGGGGGGATTTACAAATAGTTACAAAGCAAATCATTATTATTTTAAGTTGGTGCTTAAAGGAGAAAACCAGGGTGCTCTGGATTATAGAAAGTTGGCCTGACTACCTCTGGATGTCAGTTCTCTGGGGTTTTCCCAAGGATTGTAACTTTTAGAAGCAATAGCTGGAGGATGCTGAAGAGTTACCCAGGCAAAAGATAAAAAGAGAGTTATAGACAGAGGTAATAGCACGTGAAGATCCTTTGAGGCAGGAAAGAACATAGTTTTAGAACTGAAAGAACATAAAGAGGCAGTCCACAGTAGGCATTATCTGTCTCTGCATTGTTAAACTTCTCCAAGTCAGCACTAGGTCTAGTCAACTAAGATGAAGAATATGCCCACACTCAGTTACAAGGAAAACAGGGACAGCTGGTGAGATGAGCAAGAAAGTGGGCACTTGCCACAGTTCATTTATCCTAGAAAACAACCCAGCATGGCAAAGAATTCCAGGCTCTTCATCCCTGAGTCCTTAAAATTATCCTGTGTTCCCAGTGAACATCAAGGCTCTGCCTTAATATTTGAGATGTGAGCTGTCCAACTTCCTTCTCATCACATCTATTTTTTACCTATTTTGAGCATCCATCACCTGAACTAAATGCAGAAGGGTTATGCTGTCTAACTCCAATGTCAGTAAACAAACTTGTCTAGAAGTTTTCTATTCAGTCATGAATGGTGGAGACAACCTCTCAGGGCCACATTTAGTTTAAAAAACATAATCCATTGAAGAGCTATATTGTTTTCTGAGTCTCAGTGCCCTGAACAATAGAAAAGACAACACAATGATATATGTGTTGTAAAGTATAATATGTAAAAATAATAATTATCAATAAAAACATGATATGAATAATCATTTTTCTTAAAACTCAAGAGGAAAACTAATCCAACTATAGCTCTACTTGAAGTGTACAATTAGCAAAGGTTTGAAATGGCCCCAAGTGACAGTTTCAATCTTAGTTCTTCAAACGAAAGCTGCATATTTTTAGACAGTAGAACTAAGATGTAAGTGACTCGCAGTTAAAGTAATTGCATATCTGGTGTTGGTAAGTGAATTACAGAAGTGACAAACGCTGTACTTAAATAATTTGAGGCAAACAACGACGTCTCCCTTCTGCATGGAGCAGATTCAAAAGAGCACAAGCCAGTAAAACATCTGCCTCATTTATTCTGTTCTTGCCGAAATGGCTGAGGCCCCGCTTCCATTTTGAGCTGGAGTTATCCTAGCACACAATACAAGCAGCAACGCCCTTCAACCACCATCCTGAAAATGGCTTCTATGTCAAGACACCAATTTCTAGCAGCAGTCCACTTACTTTTCTTAAAAGTGAAAAAGTAATTAAAGTATCTCTAAATGTACAACACTTAACCTTAACAAAAGCTTTTCCCTCATTTCAGTGGAAAAGAACTCCGGGGTTCAAGAAATGTGAAGAATACCACCCTGTCTGAAATTCTTGTCATTGCCAACTCTCCATGTAAGTGTCCTTTCTAGCCTTCAAGGCTGACTCAAAGTCTACCTGTTCTTTCAATTCCTGTCACAGTGAATTTTCTCTGTTCTTACTTTCTATAACCCTGGGTTACATTTTAGTGCTTATTATTCTGCATTCTATTAGCTGTGCAAGGATCCATCTGTCTCCTAAATAATTTGCTAAATTATAAGGTCATGGAAGACAGGTACCAGGATCCCAAACCCACCTCCAATATCTAAATACTTTTTGGCACATAGCAACATTTAATAGAGGCTTGTTAAATTAGATGCCAAGATTTAAACTTTTCTTTAAGCCAAATACCATGAGAGGTTTGAGGTAATACTTTGAAAATTGGTTGTGTAATGAAGAAACTATTTCTGAACCGTGAAACTGACCCTCTTAATCTGAAACCAATCAGCCTTGGGCCAAGTATGCAGCAGGGCAAACTAAGAGGTGTACATCCTGGAGACTCTGTTAGTCAATTCTTCTAGAACGTTCCCGCCTGCTGTTTGAGGATCTTTATGCTGCCCAGCTGGTCAACAGAGCTTCTGTGCTGAAAGTGGATAACTCATAATTTCTGGAGACCATTTTTTTTGGGAGGAAGAGGAAGAGCAAATTTTAAAATTGCAAAAGAAATATTCTGTTGCCCTGGCTGGTGGCACAGTGGATAAGGTGCTAGGGCACATGACCAGGTCTCCAGTCAGGTCTCCAGCCAGGTCTCCGGCCAGGTCTGTGGCTGGAGGTGAGTAAAGGGCAACCATACATTGATATCTCTCTCCCTCTCTGCCTCTCTCCCTACACCCCTCTCTAAAAATAATAAATAAAATCTTTAAAATGTATATTCTGGTATTTGTTTCTTTTTATGTTCACAAATATCTGTTTTCTTTAAAAATAACAGCCTACATAACACTAACTCTCTCGTTAGAATAAATTAAAAACATGAATTTGTTTCATATGTACCTTTTGATTATCATAGTCACTGCAGATTTCATTAAAATATGCAACCCGATTATTAATTAAATGCTTGTTTATGCATTCAGCTAAGCTAATATGTTGTGTAGCTTCATTATCAACTCTACAGCTAAATCTATGAAATATGAAATTGGATCAGCATGGTATAACTTTTTGTTAATAAAATATGCAGAAAAGTTAGCAAAGTGTATACCCTGAGTATTAAACGTGGAGACTCAATCAGCATAAAAGTGTGATTATGTAAGTACAGAGAAGAATCAATGAAGTGTGCCATATGAGCTATGAGTTGTGCCAAATTATTCTCAAATTACACCCCTTTGTCACTGAGTGTATCTGGCACACTACAAAACTGGGGGGTGGGGGAGGAAAACAGCAACAGATACCTGTCCATGTGAGAAGAGGAAGTGCTTTCAACCTTGTTTCTTTCATCCTGAGATTTTACCTGGTAAATACTGACACAATGAAACTGACCGAGTTGTATCTAGGTATGTAGCTGTAGCTGAAGGCAGGTGAAAGGCAACCACACATGGATGTCTCGCTCTCTCTCTGCCTCTCTCCCTTCCCCTTTCTCTAGAAATAATAAATAAACTCTTTATAAATAAATAAATATATATATGTATGTGTATATATATGGTTACTAACATAGCATTAGCTAATGCTTCACATAATTGCCATTCCTTTTTTGTGATGAGAACATTTAAGAGCTATGGTCTTAACAACTTTCAAGGATATCATACAGTATGGTTAGCTATAATCACCATGCTGCATATTAGATCCTCACAACTTGTTAATATTATAACTGGAAGTTTGTGCCCTTTGAACACTATCTTCTCATTCTCCATACTCCCTAGCTCCTGGCCACCAGCACTCTACTCTGTTTTCCCCAGTTCAGCTTTCTTAGATTTCACATATAAGTCATGTCATACAGTATTTGTCTTTTTCTATTTGACTTATTTCACTTAGTGTAATACCCTCAAGAGTCACTTAAGTTGTCACAAATGGCAATATTTCCCTCTTTCACATGGCTGAATAGTATCCCATTGTGTGTGTTTGTGTGTGTGGATGAACACACACATATGTACATACGTACACATTATTCATTCATTCACTCATGGACACTTAGGTTGTTTCCATACCTTCGCAATTTAGAATAATGTTACAGTAAACATGGGGACATTAACATTTTTTGAGATTGTGCTTTCATTTACTTTGGATATATCCCCAGAAATAGGATTTCTGGATCACATGGTAATTCTATTTTTAATTTTTTGAGAAAACTTCATACTGTTTTCCATCGTGACTGTACCAGTTTATGTTCTCACTGTATGTAGTTCATGAGAGTGGAGATACACCTTTGCCAATATATATGTCTTGTCTTTTTGATGCTAGCCAAACAGGTTTGAGGTTTATATTATATTGTGGTTCTGACTTTAATTTCACTGATGATTAGTGATGTTGAGACCTTTTCATGTACCTCTTGGCAATTTTGTATGTGTTCTTTGGGGGAAAAAAGTGTCTATGCAGTTCCTCTTCCATTTTTTATTTAGGTTTCTTGTTTGTTTTGCTATTAAATTTTATCTTTACTATATAATTGTATATTAATGCTTTATCAGGTATATAATTTGCAAATGTTTCCTCCTATTCCCTAGATGCCTTTTTACAATATTTTGTTGGTTGTCTCTTCTATGCAGAAGCTTTTTGGTTTGACATCATCCCTCTTACTTATTTTTGCTTTTGGTATTTGTGATTTTGGTGACATTATGTATAAAATCATTGCCAAAACTAAAATCAAGGAACTTTTTTCCTATGATTTCTTCTAAAAGTTTTATTTTGAAGTCTTTAATCCATTTTGAGTTAATTTTTTTGAGTGGCGTAAGACAGGAGTTTGATTTCATTGTTCTGCATGTGATTTCTAGTTTTCCTAACACTATTTATTGAAGAGACTATCCTTTCCCCCAATTGAGTATCCTGAGTGCCATTGTAAATTATTAGTTGATCATGTGTGAGTATATTTCTAGGCTTTTGATTCTATTGCACTGGTCTATGGGTCTATTTTCTTTTAAGATTTTATTTATTATTTTTCTGAGAGAGGGGAAGCGAGAGAGGCAGGGAGGGAGAGAGACATCAATGTATGGTTGCCTTTCACCTGCCTCCAGCTACGGACCAGGCTGGAGACCTGGCTTGCAACCTGGTTATGTAGCCCTGGCTGAGAATCGAACCAGTGACCTTTGGGTTCACAGGCAGGCACCTTATCCACTGTGCCACCAGCCAGGGCCTTATAGGTCTATTTTTATACTGGTACCATACTGTTTTGATTGCTATAACTTTGTAGAAGAGTTTTAAATTAGGAAGTGTGATACCTCCAGGTTTATTTTCTCAGAATTGTTTTTTCCTATTTAGGGACTTTTGTAGCTCCATATAATTTTTAGGATTATTTTGCATTTCTGTACAAAATTAATGTGATGTATCATATTTACAGATTTGCATATGTTGACCTACTCTCACATATGCACATAACCAGGGCACATAACCAGGTCGCAAGCCATGTCTCCAGCCAGGTCTGTAGCTGGAGGCATGTGAAAGGCAACCATACATTGATGTCTCTCTCCCTCTCTGCCTCTCTCCCTTCCCTTCTCTCTAAAAATAATAAATAAAATCTTTAATAAATAAAATACAAATAAATAAATCCCATTTGGCCATGGTCTATAACCCTTGATGTGATGTTGAATTTATTTTGCTAATGTTTTGTTAATAATTTTTGCATCTGCCCTGGATGGTGTGTCTCAGTGGATTGAGCACCAGCCTGTGAACCAAGAAGTTGTTGGTTTGATTCCAGTCAGAGCACATGTCTGGGTTGCAGCCACCAGCCAGGGACATGTGAGAGGCATCAAATCGATGTTTCATCAATGTTTGTCTTCTCTCCCTCTCTTTCTCTCTCCTTTCCCCTCTCCCTGAAAATAAATAAAATCTTTAAAATATATAATTTTTGCATCCATATTCATCAGAGATATTAGTCTGCAGTTTTATTCATTATTTTTATTGCAGTGTCCATATCTGGCTTTGGTGTCAAGGTAATACTGGACCTTATAAAATAAGTTTGAGAATGCCCCCTCCTCTTCAATGTTTTGGAAGAGCTTGAGAATGACTAGCATTAATCCTTCTATAATATTTGTTAGAATTTGCTAGAGAAACTAGCTGGTCCTGGGCTGTTCTGTGTTGGGAGTTGCTTTTTCTTTTTCTTTTTCTTTCTTTCTTTCTTTCTTTCTTTCTTTCTTTCTTTCTTCTTCTTCTTTTTTTTTTTTTTTTTTTTTTTTTTTTTTTTTTTTTTTTTTTTTTTTTTTTTTTTTTTTTTTTTTTTTTTTTTTTTTTTTTTTTTTTTTTTTTTTTTTTTTTTTTTGATTGCTTATTATTGGTGGAAAGATAGGTTGTTTGAGATCTTAATATAGGTGTTTATCACTATAAACTTCCACCTTAGAGCTGCTTATACAGCATCCTATGAGTTTTGATATGTTGTGCTTCAATTTTCATTTGTTTCAAGATATTTTTTAACTTCCATTTTGATCCTTTCTTTGGCCCTCTTGCCGTTCAGTAGTGTGTTGTGTAATTTCATCATATTTGTAAGTTTTTCATCTTTCCTGTTATTTACTTTTAGTTGCATACCATTGTGGTTGGAAAACATACTTGGTATGATTTCCATTTTCTCACATTTCCCAAGGCTTGTTTTGTGACCATTCATATGATATAGCCTGGAGCATGTTCTACAAGTACTAAGAATATTTATTTAGCCTGCTGCTATTGAACTGAATGTTCTGTGTATGTCTTTTAGTTCCACGTGTCTAAAGCAGTGATTTTCAACCTTTTTGATCTCATGGTAAATATCAAGTAATTACTAAAATTTTGCAACATACCACAAAAAACAGGTTTTTTTGCCGATCTGACAAAAAAAATAGGTATAATTTTTATTCATTCACATCAGATGGCAATTGTGTTGGCTTTTGTCATTTTTTATTTTAAACTAAGGAAAAACAGGTCAGTGCCCCCGACTAAATAGTCAGCTATTGCATGTTTTAAAAATTCTGGCGGGTGCCCTGGTTGGTGGAACAGTGGATAAGGCACCAGCCAGGGAACACAAAGGTCACTAGTTCGATTCCCAGCCAGGGCACATAACCAGGTTGCAAGCCATGTCTCCAGCCAGGTCTGTAGCTGGAGGCAGGTGAAAGGCAACCATACATTGATGTCTCTCTCCCTCTCTGCCTCTCTCCCTTCCCCTCTTTCTGAAAATAATAAATAAAATATTTAATAAATACAAGTAAATAAATAAAAATTCTGGTGGCACACCAGTTCAAAACCACTAATCTAAAGTATGGTTCACATCAAATGTTTCTTTGTTGTTTTTCTGTTCAGATGACCTATCCATTGTTTAAAGCAGGATAGTGTAGTCCCCACTATTACTGTATTGCCATTTATCCTTACAAATATCTTAATGTTTTCTTTCTGTTTTTAGGTGTTCCAATGTTGGGTGCATATTTTTTACAATTAATATTTACTCTTGATGGATTAAACTAGGACTTCTCATTGAAACTGATGATAATTATTGTGTATAGATGTGGAATTCTTCCCTAGTTAGAATTACTGAGAGAGGAAAAGCTCTTGTATTCATGTTTTGCCATGTGATATAGTTTGTAAGGAATGCATATGTGATTACTTGGTAAGTGCTACATGTAGGACTTTGTACCTACAATGGCAATGTTACTGTAACACCATGGAGTACAACTTCAATAAATTTTGCTTTAGATTCTTATAAATTAGCACTTTATTTATGCTATGCTATACTTCAGGGTTTTTTGTTTTGTTTTGTGTTTTAGTTAGTGTTTGACTTCTGTTTTCCTCCAAATTGAATTGGGTACATGCATTTCTGCTAAATAGCCCCAGCCTTCTGAAACACTCTTCTATAAAGATTAATTGAAAGATATGTGTACATTTGCTGTTCTACTTAAGAACCCTTTTATGACATCATTTTTTGCATCATATTCCTCATCAGAACTTCTTTCCCAAACTACTCTAAAAAAGGATCTAGCTTAAAAACATGTCACTCAAGCCCCAAATACTGTTTATTTTACTTATTTTTATTTTTCTTATTTTAATTCCATTTATGTAAAGGAGACCCTGTACTAAGTAACTAAAACTGGACTATGGGAACTGAAGCTTTGATCAAGGCCTTGAACTTCATCCATTCAGATTCTTAATTTGCTCTTGAGCATCAGCATTCTTGTCATTAGAAAATCTTAAACCATTCCTCAGCTCTGTCTTTTACTTTGTATGTTTGTCACTCTCCCCTGAAGGTCCTCTCTTGCTGACTAAATAGTTCATCTTCAATTTATTAATATAACTGCTTCTATTTCTACTAACTACCCTAAATGCTTTGTCCCTCCTTCTAGTCAATACTTTTCTTCTCTGATCTATGCATTCCACTTAATATTACATCCTTAAACTGAATGAAGCAGGCTCTGAATTACTAAACCCTATACACTTAATTTTAGTGTTTAATAAATGCAATTGCAAAACAACAAGACCAAACTAAATCAAAAGAAAGGGGAAGGAGCCAATAACAATAAAGGCAGAGAGTAGTGAATTGAATAACAGAAAAGGGCAGCAGTAATTAATGAACCCAAGAAATGTTTATCTCAAAATTTCAATGAAATAGAAAAATCTCTGGCAAGTTTAATCCATTCAGCATTTGGTTGAATTCATCAGTGTAAACATCTGGTCCTGGGCTTTTCAGTGTTGGTTGTCTTTTTTATATTATTATTAGTGAAAATTTTAGCAATAAAATGGTAGGGAGGCAGGATATAACCACGATATCACATTTAAAAAAAAAACACTACTCATATGCAATGTTAAAGTTATAAAATTCTAGAATAAATGGATTATTTTTAAAACAAAATGATTAACACTGGCTCAAAAAGAAGAAAATATACAATAAACATGGAAGAAATGACAAAGGGTGTCAAAAACTAAAGCAACAAATGCCAATTGTTTTATAGGTAATTTGTTTCAGATATTCAATAAACACATCGTGTCCATGCCATTACACTGTTTCAGGGCATATGAGTACATGTATTGCTAAATATATGAATAGTTTATAAATTATAATAATTTAAAGCTCCTGACTTTGGAGTCTGGCATACCTGGATTCAATTCCTAGTTTTGCCAGCTACTATCATTGTGTGAATTTGAACAAATCAATTCACTGCCCTGAGAATTAGTTTCCTCCTCCTTAAATAGGGATTAAAGCTCCTTCCCTTCACTTCCTTTCCCTTCCTTTCCCTTCTTTTCCCTTTCTCTCTCTCTCTACGCATACACACACATACATAAACACACACACACACACATGCACACGCACTCACACACACACCTCCCAAAGTTATTGTACAGATTAAATGTGTAAAAACATTTAACATTTTGTCTAGATATGGTAACAATATAAAATGAAAGCAATTATTATTAACAATTCTGTTTGTAAAGCTAATAGAAATCATCTACCAAAACCTGAAAATGACAGGAAAAGAAACCTACCTATAGATCACACTTATGTAATCAATATAAAAATAGACACATTTTATATTCTTTACTTTTCTTATACCAAGTCTTCACAATCCAATGTGTGTTTACACTTTCATCAAATGACTCAATTCACACTCACCATGTTTTAAGTTCTCAGTAGCCATATGTGTCTATCTAGTCACTATCATATTGGACATTGCAGGCCAAAAGCACTCCACTATCACTGTGTTAGAGGTGGTAACTACTGATTACTTACATGCTAAATCCAGTGTGCATGTTTAATATATCTGCTCCGCCAAATGTTATAGAACAGTTAAGACAGTTAACTACTTCCTTTTAAAACTTTCTGCCTTGAGCTTTTTAAAACACCTTTCCTTTTTTGTTTTCCTCTTATCTATCTATTGCTTCTTAATAACTTTTCCCTGCTCTCAAATCTTACATTTTAGTCTACCTTGGATTCTGTCTTATGCAGAAGTCTACTACTGATGGCCCTTAGGATGAAATTTGCTGAGAACTTCCCAAGTCTACAGCTGTGCTTTAGTGCCTTCCTATTCCAAGTGGGTTCCCAAAACATACAGCACCAGCACCAGCATCACCATCACCTGAGACTTTGTTTGAAATTTACAGTCTCAAGCTCCACACTAAATACCCTCAGATTCAGCTTTCCAATAAGCTCCACAGGTGATTCATATATTCATATGCACGCTAAAATGTAAGAAGCTCAGATCTCTAGGGCTATTCCATCTATGATGCCTTTTTCTATTATATTTTACTGACAATTGCCTTGTTATTCTCTAAAATTTAACTCATGTTTCATTCCTTCTGTGAAATCTGCTTTAAGTACCCTCTACTTTCCCCCAAATTCAGAGCTAAGTACTCCCACTTCTCTTTCCTGCCAGTATATTACATCTCCATTATAGCATCTATTGTATTGCAATTATTTTTCTGCTTGTGTGTCCTTCCCCAAAGAAGATGATCTCCGCAAGGACATTTTAAGCATCATGTTTACTCATTTTGAGGTCATTCATCTTTATGTCTTCATAGCACAGTGCCATGTATATATTAGTGGCTCAAACATGCTGTTAAATAAAAGAACTGGAAGACTTGGGCAAAATAGATTGGGCTTCAACTTCCTCAACTGTAAAATGGATGTATTAATAATAATACATTAATAATAGATCCCTAAACCATAACAGGTCATTATGAATACAAAATCAGAATATTACTTCCTGTTTCCTAAATAAGGACAACAAATACTTCAAATCTCATCAAACAGACAAGTCATCTAAATAAAGGTCTCTAAATACTTGGTTTTTATAGATATGTTTACATCCCAAATCCTTTTTATGACATCCACTTATTAGGCCAAAATGCAACTCTTGAAATTCTGGAGTTCCTTATTCCCTGCCCTCTCAGAAAACATCCTGAATGTCTTGACTAGAAAAAGTATGTTTTGACTTATTAAATTCTTCCACCATGAAAGTTTCTGGTGATGAAAAACATAATCATGACAAGTAGCCTTGAATTGAGTTCTTCTCCCTAGCTTCTCTACTAAATTCTTCCCCTGCTTAAAAATGTCAACTTCAGCCAACATTTTGTGGAATTTCAGAAAGAAGCATGTTATATTTTTATCCATGTCATATTTTTATCATCAGCTCCTTCTGGAACCTTTAGAAAATCAGTGATTTTCCTGATTGTCTAGCACTTCTGTACTACAAAGTGGTCAATTATGTCTCAGAAGTCTGTTTTACATATTGATGGTTTGCCAGCTTTTTTTTTTTTTTTTTTCCTCTTGGATTTAGAGATTATAATCGTTTTCCAGAAGTTGTAACTTCATTTCATTGATATTTTGTAGTGGAATGGTTTTCTTCTCTTTGGTCTGTTTATTTTCCCTTCCCAGCTTGGTCTGCTGTGAAAGCAGAAGGGAGGCGATAATCCAACTGGGCAAGTATCCTGATCTCTAGAGAGGTCATGCATGCAGACACTAGTGTTGCCAAAGCCAAGATGACTCTTTATTCGATGGCAATCATACACAATGTTTTTCTTTTTGAAGTGCATTGAAAAACCTTTTGCCTACAATTTTTAATTGTTCTGGTTTGATAACATGCTTCTCTAACACTGCAAACTGACTGGCTGATGACCTGGGAAAAGAATGCGCAGATGTAAAAAACACAATAGAAAGTTAGAAAACAATTCATGTGATACTATGTGACCTCATATTTGGACCTTATAGTCTAGACTTCAATTGTCTTCTCAGATAGAGAGACCTAAAGGCTTTAGTTGTTCATTAAAAATAATCCAGGAGTTTGTTCATTTTTTAAAGAAAACAGCATATTCATTTCAGTGAGAGGTAATGAAACCAAACTTCAATGTCAAATCTTTGTCCCCAGTTTCTGAGTAGTTCTTGTGAATATTTCCTACATGTGTGTTCTTCTTTTTAGAAAAACTCACAATCAATTTTCAGCTCTGTAATTTACTAGTAATATGAGCATGATTGGGAACTTCACTCCCTGAACTTGAGTTTCCTTTTAAGTAACATAGAGAAGCAAGCCTATCTTTAGGGGTTTGATGAGGATAAAATGAATATGACAATACTTTCTAATCTGAAGTGCTCTATAGGTTTTGTTAGTACAGTCCTGCATTGTTTGATGACAGCATACATTCTGAGAAATGCATGCTTAGACAGTTTCACCCTTGTGCGGAACAATGACGCAGCATGTACTTACATAACCTATGTGATACAGTCTACTGCCGTCATTGTTTGTGCTGCATTTTTATAGGACTGAAATCACAGTAGATTTGTTTACGACAGCATCACCACAAACACATGAGTCATTGTTGTGTAAACACAGACTACTGTCTTTTCCTTTTCTAATGCAAGCACCTCATCTAGGTTTTGATCACCCAGGAGGCATCCACTTCAAAGGGGCATCCACCTCAAAGCCAACTGCCAGGTAAACTCATTGCCAGCCCCAGGACTAGGTAAAGAACCAGCGTACCTTCCTCTACCCTTCCCCAGGCTCCTCAGTTTTAGAGATCTTGGTTGATTTCTCTAGCTGACCATTTGGGCTGCTTGGGGGTTCCCCCCACCTTTCTTCCTGTGCTTTAAATTTCTGCCCTTATCTTTTAAATTCACCAATAAAGAGTCAGCCCAGAAAAACCGTAGGCCCACCCTCTCAACCTGAAAAAAGCACTCCCCAGGCCTGTGTTCTCCCCCTAAACACACACACACACACACATTGCTGTGCACCTCCTGGTGTGTGCCTGGCAAGCTTCAGGGCTTATAAAAAAGGAACTATTTTTTTCCTTCAAAGTTTCCTAATGGTTATTGCTGAAGGGCATCTTTAAATCCTAGAACTACAAGGGCTAGTCCAGTTGTGACACTGCTTCAGAAAGGGGAGATGTCTTCTGTGGGAAGCTTACCTGGGCCCAGGTGAGTGCCCCCAGACATTTGTAGCTGATAGTATTACTAACCATAGACTGAGAGAAGCACAAAACAGTAATGCATTATGCTATTGACTCTAGAAGAACTAGGACATCATTAGGCAACAGGAATTTTTTAGTTCTGTTATAATCTTATGGAACCATTACTGACCAAAAGGTTATTATGAAATGCATGACTATAATATCAGTCCATTATGGAGGAGGTAGAAGTTGAATTAGAAACTGGCGGATGGGCCAGATGGGCAGGAGAAGAGTAATATTTGGAGCCATTCATGTAATGCCAACTACGTGCCAGGCACCATGGCAAGCAGCTTCCCATGTTACATCTTCAGAAATCATGAGAGAAAAGCAAGGAGGTAGCATTTTACAAAGCATCACTGAATGAAGGAAATGCACCTAAAAGTGTAAATTGGAGCCAACTAGCTGTGGCCACAAATACTAAGCTCAGGACTTCCATTTTTCACTCAACAGGGATCAAAAGCCAGATCATGGAAATTTTCCTCAGTGGTGGCAGCCTCATTACCAATGGAAGTGGTGATTTGTTTTTCGTTTAAAAAATATTTATTCTTGTTCTATTACATGTCCCATTGCTCTCCCCTGGCCCACCTGCCCCACCCCCTCTCCCACAGTCAACCCCTATCTTGTTGTCCATGTCCATGGGTCATTCATACTTGTTCCTTAACTAGACCCTTCCCCTTTTTTCTCTCTTTCTCCCCCTTCCCCTCCCCTCTCATCACTGTCAGTCTGTCCCTTATTTCCATGATACAGGAAACTAATGAACAAAACAAACAAATGAGCAAAATGGAACCAGGGGAAGTGGCGTTGATGAAAGTAAATTTGCTTGCTAGGGAATGGAGAGTCATAGGAAAGATTAGTACGTATGGGAGGCTCTGGCACCAGCTCGGGATTGAAGCAGCTTGGCAATACTTTAAAATAACAACAACAACAACAACAATTGCAACAAAAGAGAACTTTGAGTGTAAGATGAGATTTCTTTAGTTTTAATGAGAAATAAAAGCTTGTGTTATTTTTTAACATAAGCTGCTTCTTAAGTCATGTGGAAATGCCATCATGTGAAGTGGCATCATGTGAAGTTCACTTAGACTAGAAAACAGTTGGGCCTTGTTACACATTTGGCACGTATGCTAAGAAGATTGTTTGGGATATGCATCTAACCTAGCATTTTTCTTTTTTTTTTAAGATTTTATTTATTATTTTTAGAGAGAGGAGTAGAAAGAGAGGCAGAGGGGGAGAGAAGCATCAATGTATGGTTGCCTTTCATCTGCCTCCAGCTACAGACCTGGCTGGAGACCTGGCTTGCAACCTAGTTATGTGCCCTGGCTGGAAACTGAACCAGTGACCCTTGGGCTAGCAGGTTGGCGCCTTATCCACTGTGCCACTAGCCAGGGATAGCATTGCTGTATTGCTCCCCATCTCTTACAGTCTGGACCTCTGGCTTTGTTGAATCAGTAACAAGAAAATGAAAGTTCCTACGAGGAATAATCTTTCTCTTACTGGCATCAGGGTACTTGGGTTCCCCAAGATGGAAATCAAGAGGAGCATACCCAAGGTATTTCAGGACCAGTTTTAGTGAACTCATACCTGAGTGTGAATTAAACATGTTGAGAGGACAGGGTTCCCGCCTGGCTCTCAGAGTGGCTTCAATTGAGTTGTTTTTAATAAGCTCGGGATAAGGTAGGCTTGTGTAAATGTTGGGCAAGGTATGGATGTTTTCCGTGTCAGGGCCAGACCACTTTCTTGTTCCTCTGAGTTGTATAGCAATGGTTTCTGCACATGCACTATGAGGGCAAGATGGCAGTGTTGCTCACTACTGTCACCTCAGATAGATCATGTAGCAGTCAAACCTTAATGGACTGCAAAGGAGGTAAGCATTAGAAGAGAGATAAGAATAACAATTATTTTATTTTTCAAAGGAGTAGGGGGGTGGTGCATTCATGTGATTGGCTTAGCTTCTATTCCTTCTGGTCATATGGCATTCCTCCTGTCCTGGGCCCAAGTCCCTGAGCTGTCTCAGTTGAACAGTAATTAGGGAAAGAAGTGAGGACTCTAAGTCTGCATGGACAAGTTTTATTCATTTTTCAACTATCTCACCTCAAGCTACGTTGATGAGTTGAGAGTTGTCACTTTTGCAAATAGGCCACACTTGAAAAGCTCATCTGGGAATCTCCAGAGTCTTTTTATAGTCCTCAAATGAGCATCTTGACAGGCCATGAGAAAGCAACAGGACAGGGAATCACACCGCAGCAGTCAACTTGGTCCAGTGTGACTGAAAGCCCTCAGACACAGTCAGAAAGCAGAAGCACTGGACTCCAATGAGCGAAGTGATGAGCCACCATGTGGCTGCCTCCTCACACCATGTCCAAAAATATACCTAGCAGATGGCTAGTTACCATATAGAGGTTGGCACACCTGCCTTCATGAACTGCACATAGGAACATGTGCTACTGAATATGCAAAATATTTCAGAACCAGCCAGCTCCAGGGCCCAGCAGTTGCTTAGTTTGTGTTAACTTGAAAGGAAGATTCCAACAAAGAAATCCTGCATTTCATTAGTACAGAGAAAGATTCTTCCTGATGCTTCTCTTTATTAATTTTGCATTCCATACCCTCACCCAGAGACTTTGGCATCACTAGTGGAGAAATTATGTTCATTTACAAAGCAAAGTGCTATTTGCAGGCCAAATGCATCCCTGGGAGATACTTTGCCTTGATCTTGGACAAGTGGAATCGGATGGCTTGCTTTTTACCTCATGAAGGTTTTATATATTTTGCCAAAGTCCTCTTGAGTGGCAGTTGGTCTTTGCTTTAATGGAAGATCAATTGAAAGTCCTTGTGTGGTGAATGTCAGCATTTATATATTGGTACTTTGAGAATGGGAAATTGTTTACCAAGCCTCTGTGTTGCTACTTAAAGTGACAAGGGTAGGTAGTGGGAAGGTGGCAAATTGGAGAAACTACCCCTGTGGTCCCCCTATTATTTTGAAGAAGCCAAAATAATAGTCTTTTGCGTGTGCCTTGACATTTTCCATGGTCCCCTGTCAAAGCTAATGCAGTCCTACCTCCATTTTTAAGGTCTAAGGTCACTAGTTTAAACCCTAGCCCCAAATACGTAAAGATTCATGTTGACTTTTTAGATTGTAAAACCAACTATAAAACCAGATCTGACAAAATATGCACCGTTCTTCACGTCAGAACACAAACAGCATCATACTTCTGCCTTCTCCTCTTAAGGTCAAAGGGAAGAACTATTTAAACAACCAAAGGAACTGATCAAATGGATGAGCAAGAAAAATCATTTTATAATCATACACAATTTTCCCCAATCCAGCACAAGGTAACTATATATAGCTCTTTTGTGCATTGTCCCCTATTGATGATGCATTAGAACAAGCCTCTCATATTTGTACACCTGAATATGACCTTCAAAGATAAATATGCAATAACTTCCCAGAAAGCTACATTAACTTTAAGATTTCAAGTGAACAAGCATTTTTATATTAAAATAAAAATATGAAAGCCAGTATTTGAAGGTCTCAGAAGTATCAAGCCCATGTCAATATAATTAAAAGCTTGCACGCTCGATACTTTCGGGACAGGCATTAGTATATTATGAGATAGAATTTTTAGTCATATATTTTTAAAATTGATTAAATGTCTTGAAAAACTTTTGAGGCTTACAGCTGCTTGGAAGAATTTTCAAATCACTGCAATGAACATAGTTCCCTAATCCTTGGAACTCCTTTTGGATCTTTCACACAATTTTTTTCTGATCCAAAGTTTATCAGCCTGCTGTTATTAAAAAAAAAAAAAAGCCTTCCTTAAAATGAGATTCAAACTGGAGAATTTGGAGGTCAAAACCAAAATCTTCAGTAGTCAGGTAGGGCAGTTATTTAATGATTATTCTAATTTTACAGGTGAGCAAATGTAGGCTTGGAGATACAAAATTGCTTTCCCAAGAGCACCCAGCCAGCAAACAAAAAAACTGTGCCTTTACACCCAGACTGTGTTAGGGAAAGCTGTGTTTCAGAGCATGTGGCTCTGTGCTGCTGAATGCCAAGGGCACAGCTAGTTAGGAGCCCTTTCAAAGACCCCATTTTAATCCTCAAATTGTATGTCATGATGCTGCTTCTGACACCAGACTGACCTGAAGATCACAGAGATGGTCTCTGAAAGGCAAATCTCCTCCAAGTTTCATCATGTTCTTGGAAAGTCAGTAGAAAGATAGGATAGTCAAGAAAATCCCTTAACCCAGGAATTAAAGTTTGATTTTCCCTTCTCTCAGAGCTTTTCTTATCTAGCATCTAGTTGAAAGAAATCATAAATCAAAGTAACCACAACTGATACTATAGCTGGATTAAAAATAATAATAGCCTTGGCTGGTGGCTCAGAGGAAAGGTGCAGGCCTATGAACCCAAAGGTCACTGGTTCAATTCTCAGTCAGGGTACATAACCAGGTTGCAAGCCAGGACTCCAGCCAGGTCCGTAGCTGGAGGCAGGTGAAAGACAACCATACATTGATATTTCCCTCCCTTCCTTCCCCTCTCTCTAAAAATAATAAATAAAATCTTTAAAAAATAATAGTTGCCTTTGTTATTTAGACTTGTTTTACTACCAATCATGCCTATCCTGGTTAGCATAACATGAGCTCTTAAAAATAAGTTATTCTGCTATTGCTGGGCACAGTGTTTTATATATACAAAGGGAGTCAATCTGGTTGATAGTGGTATTCAGAACTTTTATTTCATTACTTGTTTTTTTCTTTAATTGTTATATCAAATTCTAGGAGACAGATGTGTTATAAAATATCCAACCATGAATGCAGAAGTATCTATTTTCTTTTAATTTCTGTCAATTTTTCTTTCAAATGTTTTGAAACTTTGCTAATACATACACACTCATTTATTATAGTAATAGCTTCATGATAAATGGGCATTTCCATCATTATGAAATAATGATGAAGTATTCTAGTAATACTTATCTTAGAATCTATTTTATCTGATATTAATATAACTACTCCATCCTTCTTATCCTTATTTTTCACATGGCATATATTTTCCCATCCATTTACTTTAATTCTATATTTGTTTTCACATGTAAAGTGTGCCTTTTTTAGACAGGATAAAAATGTGTCTTTTTAAAATATCCATTTTCTAGTTTTTCTTTTTTTAAAGATTTTATTTATTATTTTTATAGAGAGGGGAAGAGAGAGAGAGAGACATCAATGTATGGTTGCCTTTCACCTGCCTCCAGCTACGGACCTGGCTGGAGACCTGGCTGGCAACCTGGTAATGTGTGCCCTGGCTGGGAATCGAACCAGCGACCTTTGGGTTCATAGGACAGCATCTTATCCACTGTGCCACCAGCACAGCACAGACCTAGTTTTTATTTTAATTGGGGTGTTTAGTCCATTAATATTTAATGTAACTATTGATATTGATGAATGTTATAGACTGAATTGTGTTTCTTCCCAAATTCATATATTTCATTCCTACACCTGTGCTTCAGAATGTGACTGTATTGGAGATAGGCTCTTCCTAGCAGTAATCAAGTTAAAATGAGGACATTAGGAGGGGGTCTGTACCAATTACAACCTGTATCATTATAGGAAGAGGAAGTTAGAATGTGGATATGTACACAGGGAAAAATATGTGAAGACACCAGGAGGAGATGTCATTTGTAAGTAAGAGGAAAGGCCTTACAAGAAACAACTTGCCAATACCTTGAACTCTGATTTCAAGCCTCCAAAACAGTGAGACAATCAATTTTTGTTGTTTTAACTGTGACGCTTTGTTTTGGCAGCCCTAGCAAACTACTACAGTGAATTTGAATCTATCATTTTACTCTTCTTTAGCCTTCTTTGTTTCGTTATTCCTCTCTTGCCTTTCAATTATACTTTTTGCTATATTTTCAGGATTGTATTTTACTTTTCTTATCAGGCTGTTAGCTAGACTTCTTTGCATATTTTTAATTTCCTCTAGAGATTTCATTATATAGTCTTCACTTTTCACAGTTCATTTTTCATGGATCTCATACCACTTCACATAAAATACAAAAACATTGCAGGTCTAGGACCTCATGCACCACTCCTTCCTTTATTTCACACTTGTTATATGTATTCACTCTATTTACATTATAATACCACAAGGCAATGTTATATTTCTTTTAAATAATTATACATATTATAAGAAATTAAGAGGAAGAAGCCAAAATAATAGTCTTTTGCATGTACCTTGACGTTTTCCATTAATGATGTTCTTAATTCTTTCCTAAGGATATTACTTTTCATCTGGCATCAGTTCCGTTTGTTTGAACAATGTTCACAGCTATGCCTTTTAGTACAGATCTGCTAGTTATGAATACTTTTAGTTTGGTTTTCTTTTCTTTAAAAAATCCCTTTATTTTCCCTTCATTGTTGAAGAATAGATTGCTGAATATATAATCTGTTATCGACGGTTTTCTTTCAATATTTAAAGGTGTTTCATCGCTTCTCGCCTCCATTGTTTCTCATCAGAAGTCAGCTTTTACGCACATCATTGTTCCCTTGTATGGAATTCATCATTTTTCATTTGCTATTTTCAAACTTTGTTGTTTATTATTGATTTTCATCAGTATTACTGTGTGTCTTCGCATGGGTTTCCTGATATTTATTCTGCTTTATTTTGTCTAAGCATGTTGTATATGTGCAATTTTGCCTAGCATAATATTAGGAAAATTTCAGCCATTATTTATTCAAATAATTTTTCTGTCCCATCTCTTTCCTTTGTTTTAGAGTGCCAATTGCATGTAGCTTGGAAAGCCTGCTATTATCCATCACTTAACTGTGGCTCTATTTATTTCATAGTGTTTTATTTCTCTTTATCCACATTGAATAATTTCTATTGATTCATTTTACAGTTTACATATTTTTCTCTGTCATCCCCATTTGGCTGTCAAATCTATCTGGTAAATTTTTTAATTTTCAGATATTGCGTTTTCCTGTTCTAGAATTCCCATTTGGTCCTTTTTTATAATTACTGTATCTCTTTTGCGATATCCTAAGTTTTCATTTATTACAAATATATTTTGTCTCACTTTATTATGAGTTGTCATAATGGTTTATTTTAAAAATTCATGACTGTTAGTACCAATGTCAGGATTAGCTTGGAATAAGTCTTGTTTGATTTTTTCCCTTGATAATATGTTTGATTTTCTTGTGTTTAGTTTGTATGCAGATCATTGTATTCTGGACATTATGAATATTAAATTGTGAATATTTTATATTCTACTTATTTTTTATAAGTGTTCATTCTTTTGTCTTATCGTGAAATTTCCTTAGCTAGTTTGAACAGCAAGCCCTCTTTTTTGAGTGGCAACTCTGGTCTCACCTCAATCTTTCACCTTTGCCTAGGCAGCCTTGATACTATTGCATATATTCTTGGTTCTGGAGTCAGTCAGAGATGCGAGTAAATGGAATTTAGGCATCCTCACTCTAGGTTTTTCCTTCTGAGACTCTCCCACCCTAATCAGCAGAAACGGTGTCCATGTCTTCAATTTTCTGGATTAACTGGCCAGAAAAACTGTGTTTACCACTAGTGCCTCCACCACTTTATGCACCACACAGACAACTGGACTTAATCTCAGGATGAAGTCCACAAGAGCAGTAGATCACTTTGTACAGCTACCCACCTCTTCCCACAGAAGATACCCCTTACCAGAATCTATTTCTGTTGACATTCTAGCGTCTTCTAGTAGTTGCTTTCTATATTAAGTCTAGATTTTATGATTATTCTTTGCAGGGGACTTTGTCTAATAGGGTCTTAGTTTGTCATCACAGAAATGCTCTAGATGATTTTTAATCGACTGAAGTATAGGGTTAGAGTGGGTAAGTGGTAATAAACTGTGAATGTGTAGTTTTATTATGAAAGGTCTTTGAATAGCAGGTTGAGGAGTTTGTGCTCAATTTGGAAGGTAATGATGAGTAACCAGAGCATGGAAAACTTGGACTGTGTTTTTTAAAAATATTTGTCTTATAAAGTTCAGGCTAATATAACAAAATAACATAAACTAGAAGGCTTATACACAGAAATTTATGTTCCACAGCTGTGGAGGCTGGAAGTCCAAGATCAAATTTCCAGCATGGTCAAGTTTTAGAGAATTCCATTTTCTGGGCTGCAGACTGTTGACTTCTTGTATGCTTACCTACCAGAAAGAGAGCGAGCTAGCTCTCTAGCCTCTTTTTTTAAGAGCACTCTAAATCCACTTAATTCCTCTCCAATGACATAATTGCCTCATAAAGTCATCCCTATCAAATGCCATCACATTGGGCTTAGGGGTTTTAACAGATTAATTTGGGCAGGTTAGGAGACACAGACATTCTGTTCATAGCAATACGTGTATGCTTAACTTAATTAAATTGGTACACAAAAATATCATTTGTGAGAATAGATATGTTTGGAAACAGTTTCTGTACTGATATGTGTTCCTCTCTGAAAGATTATGAGGATTTGCCCATGTACCTCTTCAGGCAAGGGAAATAAAGGGAAAAATAAACAAATGGGACTACATCACATTAAAAAGGTTTTGCATAGCAGAGGCAACCATCAATAAAATGAAAAGGGAACCAGCTGAATGGTAGAACACATCTGCCAATGATATATCTGATAAGGGGTTCATTTCCAAGATAAATCAAGAACTTATACAACTCAACGCCAAAATGACAACCCAATTAAATAATGGGCAAAGGGCCTGAATAGACACTTCTACAAAGAGAACATACAGATGCCAATAGTCATATGCAAAAATGCTCAATGTCACTAATCATCAGAGAGATGCAAAATAAAACCACAATGAGATATTACCTCAAGCCGGTCATAATGGCTATTATCAATAAATCAACAAACAACAAGTGCTTATGAGGATGTGAAGAAAAAGCAACCCTTATGCACTGTTGGTGGGAATGCAGACTAGTGAAGCCACTGTGGAAAATTTATGGAGTTTTCTCAAAATATTAAAAATTGAGCTGCCTTATGACCCAGTGATTCTACTTCTGGGAATATATCCTAAGAAACCCAAAACACTAATTAGAAAAAAACATATGTACCCTTATGTTCTTTGCAGCACTATTTACAATAGCCAAGATCTGGGAGCAGCACAAGTGACCATCAGTTGATAAGAGGATAAAAAAGCTGTTGTACATTTACACAATGGAATACTACTCAGCCATAAAAAAGGAACTCCTATTTTTTTGGTGACAGCATGGATGTTCCTGGAGATTATTATGCTAAGTGAAATAAGCCAGCCAGGGAAATGAAAATACCATATGATCTCACTTATATGTGGAATCTAATGATCAACATAAACTGACAAAACAGAAGCAGAGGCATGGATACAAATAACAGACCGATAGCTGTCAAAGGGGTGGGAGTTTAGGGGTCTGGGTGAAAGAAGGTGAAGGAATTAAGCAAAAAATAACCCCTATGTATATGTACATATATATAGATAGGTAAAGATATAAAGATATAGGTATAAACAAATAGACACAGACAACAGTGTGGTGGTTGCCAGAGGGGAAAGGGGACAGGTCATTGGTAGAGGTGGGCGAAGGGGAGGAAAACATGGACAGAAAGAGACTTAGCTTGGGGTGATGGGTGCATGATGCAGTGTGCAGATGACGTTTTGTTGAATTGTACATTTGAAACCTGTATGGTTTGTGAACCAATGTCACCCCAATAAATTCAATTAAAAAAAGAAAAGAAAAATGACTTAAACAGTCTCTCAGGAGATTTCAAAGAGAAATACACATACAAAGGGCCCAGAGGCATATGAAAGAATGCTCAACATCACTAGTCATCAGAGAGATGCAAATTAAAACCCAATGAGATACCACCTCACACCTGTCAGAATGGCAATCATCAGCAAATCAACAAACAAGTGCTGGCGCTGATGTGGGGAAAAGGGATCCCTGGTGCACTGTTGGTGGGAATGCAGGCTGGTGCAGCCACTATGGGAAACAGTATGGAATTTCCTTTAAAAACTAAAAATGGAACTGCCTTTTGATCCAGCCATTCCACTACTTGGACTATACCCAAAGAATCCTGAAACACCAATTCATAAGAACCTATGCACACCTATGTTCATAGCGGCACTATTTACAATAGCCAAGTGCTAGAAACAGCCTAAGTGCCCATCAGTGGATGATTGGATCAAAAAACTTTGGTACATTTACACAATGGAATTCTATATAGCAGAAAGAAAGAAGGAAC